>CM024761.1:7348413-7573668 GCA_014218235.1 Colocasia esculenta
TCTATTTTCATAACATTTTGAATTTCTGGGGCATTACATCAACACCGATGAGCACAGCATTAAGCTAGAAAGTGATGAGAAAGGTAAAACCAGTAGATGCTAAACACTTCCGAGGTATGATCGGCTCACTCCTCTATCTTACTGCAAGTAGACCTGACATACAATTCAGTGTTTGCCTCTGTGCTAGATATCAATCTAGTCCAAAGAAAAACCTAATTGCGGTTAAGAGAATATTCAGGTATCTCTGGTACACATGATATGGGTCTTTGGTATCCAGCAGGTAGTAGCTTTAACTTAATCTCATATTTGATGCTGACTATGCTGGATGTAAAATTGACAGGAAGAGCACTAGTGGCTATTGCCAGATGCTTGGGTGGTTGCATGGTTTCGTGGGCATCCAAGAAGCAACATTCGGTTGCACTCCACTGCAGAGGCAGAATATGTTGCTGCAGGGAGTTGTGCAACACAAGTGTTATGGATAAAAAGTCAGTTGTGTGACTACGACATTGACCTTGGATGCACACCAATCCTATGTGACAACACTAGTGCAATCAATCTATCAAAAAATCCCATTCAACACTCTAGGACAAAACACATAGAAATCCGTCATCACTTCTTGAGAGATGAGGTAGTCAATAGAAATTTGGAAATTAGCTTCATACCAACAGAACAACAACTAGCTGACATCTTTCCAAACCATTGGCTGAGGATGGGTTCACATCCCTTAGAAGAGAATTAGGCTTATGTAAAATTCAGTGACACAAATCCCAAGTCCTTGATGTATGTTCCTGTAAGCAACAACTATGGGGTATATCAAATGGTGATTTGTGGAAAAACAAGTTCGGTTGTTTGGAAATTCATTATGCGTGAGAAAATATTCTCCGCCAAGTACCCGCAGTTGGAGCCCATTAAGGGACATCCATGTTGGATAAAGGGGTAAGTTTCATTTCATTAGCCAAATTACTCTGAAAAAACAAACAAAAAAAATCATAAATCGAAAATATCAAAAACAGTTTCAATTCCATGAATGGTCTGCTGAATACATGTGTGCATATCTTGCTTGAATTGAATTGCATTGCTTAAATTTTGTGTCTTTTCATGAGCACACATCATGGGGGAGCTAGTTTAGATTAGATGGGTGTTGTTGTGAAGGACATTACTTACGATTGATGTTCATATTCTCCTTCACAAATAATTATCATTTACATTCCAATCTACCTCTAAACTGGCCTTCAACAAGGATCTGTCGACAGCCCTTTCTTCCTTGTCGACAGATAGGCCTCCACAGAATACAGGTTCTGAACTCTGTGTGCATCTGTCGACAGTCGACCATGCATCTGTCGACAGATTGCACAGGTTTTGTCCTCCCCGCACAGCCTACAATCTGTCTGTGTGTAGCTGTCGACAGACACAACTTGGCTTGTCGACAGATAACACATTCACAACCAGCAGAACATTCATTCATCTGTCTGTGTGTGACTGTCGATAGCTCTTCTTAGCTGTCGACAGACACCTTCTACTTGGAATTTCAAGCCTATTCAATCAAAAACTCCTTGAGCTGGTTTCTCTAAAAATGTCTAAGGTGTCTATATGGTGTTAATTCATATATGACCACATCATGTGCATAAGATATAAAGCAATTTTCAACAATCTTGTGATTTTTACATACTACTCATGTTGAGTCTAGGTTCTATCATTCTGGAAAACATTTCACTATTTTCAAAAACTTAACACCTAACTCTTCTACATAATTTACAAGTAGGCAAACATGGTTTCCTTTTTTTTGAAAGGTATTATGATCACTGAGTTTAATGTCTACAATTGATGGACAATCAATCACTACATTGATCTTCGGTTATTAAAAAAATACTTGGAGAAAAGCTACCTATTTATAAACAATTTCATTCCATTAGCTTAAAATGAATTAAATTTGGAAAAATGCAGAGCAATGATGAGTTTTTGCTAAGTAACCGGGGAGTGGTGGGCATCACAAATGTTTGCCCTCGCATCAAAAGGCTAATTCATCAACTCTGTACAACGGTATGATGGACACTTTCATTGAGTAACTGAGGGTACAGGCACGTATAATGTCTACCCTCATGTTCAAAGGTGAGAAGTCTTCTTAACTACCACTTTTCCCATTGCATAAAAGAATGGCAAATATAGAAAATAATGGAATAGTGTGAAGCCTCCACTGAGTGATAATTCCCATGGGTCATTGATGTTTTTGAATGTCTTGGCATTTAGATATTTCTCTCCTTGATCATTTGAACCTCAACTATGAGGATTGTGTTGTCCTACACTCTAATTAATAAAGAGAAGAGTAAAAGTGTTTCTTTTGATATCAGTGAGTGTTTTCTTCATGCTTCAACTTCAGACAAATTAAGTATTATGTTTGAACCATAAAGGATTGAAGTGGCCTTCTTATCTCCATGTAAATGATCGGTTTCTATTATGTATTCACCTTCTATACACCTTAAGTAATCAGTCAAAAATCATTGCTCAAGAGTTTTTTTTTTCAAATTCCACATCAAACATCAACAAGCATACATTCTGCAGGGATCTGTCGACAGATCCAAGTTCTCTATCGACAGACGGCAGCTGCCCTATTTGGAAGTCCAACGGGCACACCGTTTGGGGCTGTTTTGGTGGGCCATTGCTTTTTAAACATCCCCCCACTTCTTTAAATAGGCATCTCTGGCCCTTCCACCTCCAACACCACCCCAATCATACCCTCTTTCTCCCACATACATCCCTTTCCCTTTCTGGATGGGAAACCCTACCTCCATCCCCCTTGCATGATATCCTTGCTCTTCCCTCTGTCTCCTGCCCTTGTTCCCCTTCCTAGTCCTTGCCTCATTTTTTCCATGGCCCCCAAGGCGAAGAAGTTGGTCTCACGTCGTCGTCCCGCCTCCTCCTCGCCCGGCAAAGGATCCAGGGTTCACGATGAACGCCGGACCAAACACCGGGATGATCGCCTTCCAGAGTTGGTCGTACCTCCCCGTCTCCACCTCACACGGGTTCACGGTACATTCACAAAGTTCGTTCCTCACGTTATGGATTCCTTCATGGCCGATTTCTCCCCACTCTTCCCAACCTCCACCCCTATTCGATACCCAGGGTTGGACAGTCTTTCTCTACGCTCATACGGCATACTCTCCCACTGCCGTAACTGAGTTCTTCAACAACCTAGCTTCCTCCGGTCAGGCGTTCTACACCTCTGTGAAGGGCACTCCCTTTAAACTTACTGCTAACCTTTTTAGCACTGCCCTCCAGATTCCGAACACCGGGGCGGATATTCTTGATCATCACCCGACGCCTCTGTCTACTATCCCCTTCTTACTCTTCAACCCTATGATAACACCAAGAAGATTGCTAAGCTCAATGCCACACTTTCCCTCCCCTCAACCGCATGATCCACCAAATCTTCACCACTTGCATTGCGCCGAAGCATGGCAGTCGTGAACTCGTCACCAATGTTCACAAATCATGTTTACCTTCTTCCTTGGTTGTGAACCCATCGATCTTCCTCTCCTAATGTTCGCTTGATCACCCAGTGCTTCTACCAACCCAGGAGATCCATGCCCTTCGCTTGCCCAATTACTTCTCTTTTGAAGTTTATTGGCATTCCCATTCTAAACAGTGAGTGTGTCTCACTCAACTCCCGCAACAGTTTTGATATCACTGCCGCAACACGCATGGGATACAAGCTAGTGGATGGGGTCGTGACCCGGGAACTCAAGGGCAAGGCACCTGCTGCTGCCGAGGATGAAGACTCCATCGGGGATGACGATCAAGCTGCTGATGAAGAAGATGATGAAGACTCCCAGTCAGAGCCACTAGATGCTCCGGGAGATGTGTTGATGTAGCTGCTCAGCCCTCCATTCCGGATTTGATAGGACAGCTACAAGTGCAGATGACACATGGCTTTGAGAGGCTGAATGCAAGAATGGATACCTTGGAAACACGCCTTGACAGACTAGCCACTGAGCGTCATGCCACCATCGAGCTCCTGAAGATGATGCTGCATAGATAGATTTGATGTCTAGGAGTGGGTCATTCATGTCAGTATTTTCATTTCAGTCTGAGTCATGTCGTTTCTTTCTTATGTTATTTCATGTATTTTCTCCTTCACTTCATGTTCTTTCAGTCACACTTTTGTCATGTGAATGCTTCACTTTCCTATGAATGAAATCACATGTTCTGTGTAAATCTCAAAGTGTGATTGTTGTCTTTACTTTTAATGTTGTCAAAAGGGGGAGAAGAAACCTCAATTGCATGAGCATTAATTGAATAATTTTGTCATCATCAAAAAGGGGGAGAATGTTGGGTTCATATTCTGGAAACTAAGTGAATTCACATTCTAAATGATAAATGATAGTCAAACAATGTTTTTAATGATGAATGAGTTGAATTGAGGTTTCATACATGTCAATTAACATGATACAATATTTGGTTATCTATGTCTTCATTATACCTAACTATACATGTTTATCATGTAGGTACAAGTGCATATAACCAAGCCTTCACAAATCATGAGAAAATGATCACAAGTACATTGTATACATGTACTGTCGACAGATGCTCAGAGACCTGTCGACAGATGTCACAGACAGAAATGCCAGAGTTCTGTGTTTTGGCAAAACTGACTTTGTCTGTCGACAGATGGATGTCGCCTGTCGACAGATGCCACAGGCCAGAACAACCTGAAATCTGTCTATTGCAAATCTTGCAATCTGTCGACAGACGCTCAATACCTGTCGACAGACGCAGAGAATCTTCAAATACGGAAACTTCCTTCATATCCGAGATTGTGTTTTCAAGTCCCACGACTCTCCATATGAAAACACAACTATATAAGCATCCTTTTGAAGAGAATCTCGTATAGAAGCAGCCACAACCAAAAACCCTAAAGCCAAGTCCAAGAGAAAAGAGTTGCTGCTGCTCTGCTTCAAGTCTACAGTGCAGAGACCGAAAGATCTGTTGATCCTGCAGTACTGAAGATAGATCGTCGTGGATTCAACCTTCTCCATCAATCCAAAGCAGTCAAGTCGAAGTTTGAACTCCATCCAGACGTTCTCGGAAGAGTTCCACATCAGGATTTACTCCTATACTCTGAACTCTTCCTGTTTCACAATTCTTATCAATCGTGTGTGTGTTTGTGTGATTCAAGCGTCTCTTGTGCTTGAGATCACGGTGTATATTGTTCTGATTGTGGGTGCACATCAAAAAACACTTGTGTGTGTGAGTTGTAGTCACCGAACTCGCTCATAAGCAGTTTATTCTGTGTGTGTGTGCCGTGGACGTAGGATACATTGTTGTGTACTCCGAACCACGTAAATCTGCGTGTCTCGTGGTTTGATCGTTTCTACGATAGATGTTCGATAGGCACGTTGCATATTCACACGCTAGATAGGTTTCTACTTCATCTACACATAGTTTAGATCTTGATACTGTCTTGTTAATCTGTGCTTTAAGAAAAAGAACGTGATAATAGTTTTTAAGAGACAGTAATCTATTCAACCCCCATTCTAGATTACCATATTGGGAATTCCGCAACCCTTCAGGCGGTTCCGACCCCCGGGCGAATAAATATCCGCGTCCGACCAGAGGGTACAGCAGTCGGTGTACTAGTACACACGCTCCGGGGGAGAATTTTGGCCCTGGAACGGAATTCCAAAAAACCAGCGCCCTATCGACCGTCTCGAAGTGCCGATTCCGAATTGTGGTCACATAAGCGATTCTGATGTCTGTGCAGAATGTTTTGCTCAATTCTTTCGTTGAAGGGGTGGGAAAAAACCGGAGGGGGCGACTATATCGGCGATGTTGGGGCACCCATATCCACGACCTGGGGAGGAGATCTCGCGTCGATTTGAACACGACTTCTGATCGCTGTGACTGGGCAGCTCCGCGTGTGGGATCCGCCAGCAATTCGCGTAATCGAGGGAGTCGCTACTGCGAAAAAACCTTGGAATAGGGGAGATCGTAAGCTAGAATCGCAATTTCGGGGTTCGTAACGAAGGTTTTTCGACCCCGAAACAATGTCTTATTGTTGAGGCAATAAGGGGGCGCCGAGCGCCTCTGAGTGCCATTTCCGAATTGGGGTCTTATAAGCAATCCGATAACCGAGCGAAAAGTTATGTCTGTTGAGCGAAGGGGTGTCCGTATGCGATGCATCGGTAGCCTGCGACCGCGCTCCCGGAGAGGAATTTGGGCGTCGAACCAGAAATCTCCGAATGCGACCATTTACCGACCGGGTCGAAGCGCCGATTCTGAATTGGGGCCTCGCGGGCGGTTCCGACCCCCGGGCGAATAAATATCTGCGTCCGACCGGAGGGTACGGCAGTTGGTGTACTAGTACACACACTCCGAGGGGGGAATTTGAGCCCCAGAACGGAATTCCGCGAAACCAGCGCCCTGTCGACCGTCTCGGAGTGCCGATATGAATTGTGGTCACATAAGCGATTTGATGCCCGTGCGGAAAGTTATGCCCAATTTTTCGCTGAGGGGGTGGGAAAAAATCGGAGGGGTGACTATATCGGCGATGTTAGGGCACCCATATCCACGACCTGGGGAGGAGATCTTGCGTCGATTGGGACAAACTTCTGATCGTTGTGACTGGGCGGCTTCGCGTGTGGGGTTCTCCAGCGATTCGCGAAATCGAGGGAGTCGCTACTGCCAAAAAACCTTGGAATAGGGGAGAACATCCGCTAGAATCGCAATTTCGGAGTGCAAAATAAAGTTTTTTCGACTCTGAAATGGCGTCTTATCGCCTAAGGCAATAAGGGGGTCGAGCGCCTCTGAGTGCCGATTCCGAATTGGGGTCTATAATCGATTCTGATAACCGAGTGAAAAGTTATGCTCGTTTGAGCGAAGGGGTGTCCGTATGCGATCGCATCGGCGGCCTACGATTGCACTCCCGGAGAGAAATTTGGGCGCCGGACTGGAAATCTCCGAATGCGACCATTTACCGACCGGGGTCGAAGTGCCGATTCTGAATTGGGGCCTTGCGGGCGGTTCCGACCCCCGGGCGAATAAATATCTACGTCCGACCGGAGGGTACGGCAGTCGGTGTACTAGTACACACACTACGGGGGAGAATTTTAGCCCCAGAACGGAATTCCGCAAAACCAGCGCACCTGTCGACCGTCTCGGAGTGCCGATTCGAATTGTGGTCACATAAGCGATTTTGTTGCCCGTGCGGAAAGTTATGCCTAATTCTTTCACTGAGGGGGTGGGAAAAAAAACCGGAGGGGGTGACTATATCGGCGATGTTAGGGCACCCATATCCACGACCTGGGGAGGAGATCTTGCATCGATTTGGACACGACTTCTGATCGCTGTGACTGGGCGGCTCCGCGTGTGGGGTTCGCCAGCGATTCGTGTAATCAAGGGAGTCGCTACTGCAAAAAAAACCTTGGAATAGGGGGAGAACGTCGGCTAGAAGAAATTTCAGAGTGCCAAACGAAGGTTTTTCGACCCCGAAATGACATCTTATCGCTAAGGCAATAAGGGGCGTCGAGCGCCCTGAGTGCCGATTCTGAATTGGGGTCTCATAAGCGATTCTGATAACCGAGCGAAAAGTTATGCTCGTTTGAGCGAAGGGGTGTCCGTATGCGATCGCATCGGCGACCTATGACTGCGCTCCCGGAGAGGAATTTGGGCGCCGACCGGAAATCTCCGAATGCGACCATTTACCGACGGGTTCGACTCGAATTGTGTACGTACACACGCTCTGGGGGAGAATTTTGGCCCTAGAATGGAATTATGCAAAACCAGCGCCCTGTCCACCGTCTCGGAGTGTCGATTCCGAATTGTGGTCAAATAAGCGATTCTGATGCTTGTGCGGAATGATGCCTAATTCTTTCGCTAAAGGGGTGGGAAAAATCGGAGGGGGTGACTATAACGGCGATGTCCGGGCACCCATATCCACGACCTGGGGAGGAGATCTCGCAACGATCACTGTGACTGGTGGCTCCGCGTGTGGAGTCTGCAGCGATTCGCGTAATCGAGGGAGTCGCTACGGCCAAAAAACTTGGAATAGGGGAGATCGTCAGCTAGAATCACAATTTCAGAGTTCGTAATGATGGTTTTTAGGCCCCGAAACAACGTCTTATTATCTGAGGAAATAAGGCGGCATAGAGCGCCTCTGAGTGCCGATTCGAATGGGGTCTTATAAGCGATTCCGATAACCGAGCGAAAAGTTATGCCCATTTGAGCGAAGGGGTGTCCGTATGCGACCGCATCGGCAGCGTGCGACCGCGCCCAGAGAGGAATTTGGCGCCGGACCGAAATCTCCGATTGCGACCTTTACCGACCGGGTCGAAAGCCAATTCTGAATTGGGGCCTCGCGGGGCGGTTCCGACCCCCGGGCGAATAAATATCTACGTCAACCGGGGGTACTGCAGTCGGCGTGCTAGTAGACACGCTCCGAAGGAGAATTTTGGCCCTGGAACGGAATTCCTCAAAACCAGCGCCCTGTCGACGCCTCGGAGTGCCGATTTCGAATTGTGGTCACATAAGCGATTTGATGCCTGTGCGGAAAGTTTTGCCCAATTCTTTCACTGAAGGGGTGGGAAAATCGGAGGGGGTGACTATATCGGCGATGTTCGGGCACCATATCCACGACCTGGGGAGGAGATCTCGCGTCGACTTGAACATGACTTCCGATCGCTGTGACTGGGAGGCTATACGTGTGGGGTCCGCCAACGATTCACGTAATCGAGGGAGTCGCTACTGCCAAAAAACCTTGGAATAGGTGAAATCTTCAGCTAGAATCGCAATTTCTGAGTGCATAACGAAGGTTTTTTGACCGCGAAATGACATATTATCGTCTGAGGCAATAAGGAGGCATCGAGCGCCTCTGAGTGCTGATTCCGAATTGGGTTCTTATAAGCGATTCTAATAACCGAGCGAAAAGTTATGCCAGTTTGAGCGAAGGGGGGTGAACGAATGGGATCGCATCGGCAGCTACGACCGCGCTCCGGAGAGGAATTTGGGCGCCAGACCGGAAATCTCGAATGCGACCATTACCGACCGGGTCGAAGTGCCGATCTGAATTGGGGCTCGCGGGCGGGTTCCGACCCTGGCGAATAAATATCCGCGTCCGACCGGAGGGTACGGCAGTCGGTGTACTGTACACACGCTTCGGGGGGGAATTTTGGCCCCGGAACAGAATTCGCGAAACCAGCGCCCTGTCGACCGTCTCGGAGTGCCGATTCCGAATTGTGGTCACATAAGCGATTTGATGCCCATGTGGAAACTTATGCCCAATTCTTTCGCTGAAGGGGTTGGAAAAAAACCGGAGGGGACTACTATATCGGCGATGTTAGGGCACCCATATCCACGACCTGGGGAGGAGATCTCGCGTCGATTTGAACACGACTTCCGATCGCTGTGACTGGGCGGCTCCGCGTGTGGGGTCCGCCAGCGATTCGCGTAATCGAGGGAGTCGCTACTGACAAAAACCTTGGAATAGGGGAGATCATCGACTAGAATCGCATTTTCGGAGTGCGAAACGAAGGTTTTCGACCCCGAAACAGCATCTAATCGCCTGAGGCAATAGGCGGGCGTCGAGAGCCTCTGAGTGCCGATTCCGAATTGGTGACTTATAAGCGATTCCGATAACCGAGCGAAACGTTATGCCCGTTTGAGCGAAGGGGTGTCCGTATGGGATCGCATCGGCGGCCTATGACTGCGCTCCGGAGAGGAATTGGGGCGCCGGACCGGAAATCTCCGAATGCGACCATTTACCGACCGGATCGAAGTGCTGATTCTGAATTGGGGGCTCGCGGGCGGTTCCGACCCCGGGCGAATAAATATCTGCGTCTGATCGGAGGCTATGGCAGTCGGTGTACTAGTACACAAGCTCCGGGGGAGAATTTTGGCCCTAGATCGGAATTTTGTAAAACCAGCGCCCTGTCCACCGTCTCGGAGTGCCGATTCCGAATTGTGGTCAAATAAGCAATTCTGATGCCTGTGCGAAAAGTTATGTCCAATTCTTTCGCTGAAGGGGTGGGAAAAAACCAGAGGGGGTGACTATAACGGCGATGTTCGGGCACCCATATCCATGACCTGGGGAGGAGATCTCGCGTCGAGTTGAATACGACTTCTGATCGCTGTGACTGGGCGGCTCGCGTGTGGGGTCCGCCAGCGATTCGCGTAATCGAGGGAGTCGCTACTGCCAAAAAACCTTGGAATAGGGGAGATCATCGGCTAGAATCACAATTTAGAGTTCGTAACGATGGTTTTTTAGACCCCGAAAACAACGTCTTATTTTCTGAGTAAATAACGGGGCGACGAGCGCCTCTGATTGCCGATTCCGAATTGGGTCTATAAGCGATTCCGATAACCGAGCGAAAAGTTACCGTTTGAGCGAAAGGGGTGTCCGTATGCGATCGCATCGTCAGCTTGCGTCCGCGCTCCCAGAGAGGAATTTGGGCGCCGGACTGGAAATCTCCGAATGCGACCATTTACCGACCGGGTCGAAGTGCCGATTCTGAAATGGGGCCTCGCGGGCAGTTCCGACCCTCGGGTGAATAAATATCCGCGTCCGACCGGGGGTACGGCAGTCGGTTGTACTAGTACACACGCTCCGGGGGGGAATTTTGGCCCCGAACGGGAATTCCGTGAAACCAGTGCCCTGTCGACCGTCTCGGAGTGCCGATTCCGAATTGTGTCAATAAGCGATTTTGATGCCCGCGCGGAAAGTTATGCCAATTCTTCGCTGAAGGGGTGGGGAAAAAAACCGGAGAGGGTGACTATATCGGCGATGTTCGGGCACCCATATCCACGACCTAGGGAGGAGATCTCGCATCGAGGTTGAACACGACTTCCGATCGCTGGGACTGGGCGGCTCCCGTGTGGGGTCCACCAACGATTCGCATAAGTGAGGGAGTCACTACTGGCAAAAAAACCTTGGAATAGGGGAGATTGTCGGCTAGAATCGCAATTTCGGAGTGCGTAACGAAGTTTCAAGACCACGAAATGACGTCTTATCATCTGAGACAATAAGGGGGCGTCGAGCGCCTCTGAGTGCGATTCCGAATTGGGGTCTTATAAGCGATTCCGATAACCGAGCGAAACGTTATGCCGGTTGAGCGAAGGGGTGTCCGTATGCGATCGCATCGGCAGCCTACGAACGCGCTCCCGGAGAGGAATTTGGGCGCCGGACCGAAATCTACGAATGCGACCATTTAACGACCGGGGGGTAGAAGTGCCGATTCTGAATTGGGGCCTCGCGGGCGTTTCGACCCCCTGGTGAATAAATATCTACGTCCGACCGGAGGGGTACGGTAGCGGTGTACTAGTACACACGCTCCGGGGGGGGGGGGGGGGATTTGGCCCGGAACGGAATTCCGCGAAATAGTGCCCTGTCGACCGTCTCGGAGTGCCAATTCTGAATGTGGTCACATAAGCGATTTTCATGCCCGTGCGGAAAGTTATGCCTATTCTTTCGCTGAGGGGGTGGGGGAAAAAACCGGAGGGGGTGACTATATCGACGATGTTAGGGCAACCATATCCACGACCTGTGTAAGGTCTGGGTCTTAGTGGATCCTTATGGGTTGTTAGAGGTCCTGTGTGGTTGACGGCCAGGCTTGCCGTTGAGTCAGAGTAAGCGTCAGCGATGTGGACGTTTGATGTCGAACTCAGCGACAGGAGATCTGGACGTCAGTCCGTAGGCGGTTCAGTAGGCGACCAGAGATGTTGACGTCGACTGGTCGGGCTGTTGAAATAGGGCAGCCCGAGAGCAGAGTTCCTTCTTCTCTTTTCCTCTCCTTTCTTCCACCTTAGCTTTTCTCCATTTCCTTAGCTCTGTGGTTAATTGAGCTCGGGAAGGCCTGGATCATGTGGCGGTGCTTGATCGGGCGGGAAACGCGAGGTTTTGGTGCGATTCGCGCGGAGTCTTCGAGGGGAATCCGGCGCGAGTAGTAGCTGTTCGGGGATTGTTTAAGCATTCTGAGGTAGGGATTAACCCCTATAACCTTCCTTATCAACCAGTATGCCCAATTAAGTGAATTGGTGTGCAAATCATGGTTTAGGGTTGGGGTTGTATCATGCGGAAATGAGGGTGATTTGGACAATCTAGGTGTTAGACTGTTTAATTTTGATATTCTGGTAGTTTGGATTATGAGAGGAAGTGTTCCCTCCATCAGTCGGAATTCTGTGAGTATTTCTGCCCATTGAATTGATTCGGTTCAGTTCTGGGTTTGGGGGACTGAAGACCTTAACGTCCACATCTGTGACGTTGAGATCTTCAGGGGTGATTTAAACGACAAGGTCGATTGCCGTTTAGTTACTGTTAACGTCATGAGGAGTGCCGTTTACCTCTTATTGGCGGCAATCGATATGGCCGTAAATCTCCTGTGTCCCAGCAGGCTTAAGTGTGTGTTTCAAGGCGATCGACATGTGATGTCCGCCTGTTTACACATGTGGGCCAGGCTTAGAGTGTGACTCCGCCTGTGCATAGGAGTAGTTGATGTGACATGAGTGTTCAACTACTGTACGGGGTTTCAGACGTTGAGTGTGTTCCGTCTGTTGTACGCGCGTTGCGTTACCGTGTACCCATTCTGTTGTGTTACCTAGGCGTGGGTGGACTCCGTCTAGACGACTAGCGTGTGGTTATCCTTCGCTAGTGAGCCAGGACGTCGAGTGCGACTCTGTCCTGTGCGTACTCTTGTGGTGGTTTGAGCCGGTCTCCGTGGAGCCCTTCTCTACGCTAGGGTCAAGCGTAGGGGAAAAACGGTCGTGGACCGACGCGAGACCGAGAGGCGTAGAGAGCGTAGAGTGTGCACACGTGGCTGGGGTTGAGAGCTCTGTGGTGACGGGACGCCGAGCCACAGACCCTAGCTGAGTCCTACTTACTGTGTGTGTGAGTGTGTGTTACTGAGCGCGAGGTTTACAGTTTTGTGTTGTGGTGCGAGTGTACTTACTTTCAGTTTTACTTCGCACTTTAGTTCTGTAGCCGGTGGGGTTACTTTTCCTACTGGGTCTCTTTTCTTGAGACTCACTCCCTTCCCTTCAGGTGGGACTTCGTCGACTCCCGTTCCAGGCGAGTCTAGCCACTCCGGTGTTGGTGCTCCTTAGCTGCAGTGAGTAGTACCTTTTGTTGTACTTCTGTACTTGTACCTTGCTCAGACTCTGAGTTGTATATATTATGTTCATATAGTGAAATTTTACAGCTTTGCATGGTGTGTATCTTCTTACATATAGTCCTCGGACTTCACTTCCTACCCTTCCGAGCTTGTCTCGTGGGTTAGCGGGTCAGAATTCGGGTTACTAGTTGTTACTGGTAATGCGGATTTTGGGTCGTTACAACCTGGGGAGGAGGATCTCGCGTCGATTGAACACGACTTTGATCGCTGTGACTGGGCGGTTCGCGTGTGGGGTCTGCCAGCGATTCGCGTAATCGAGGGAGTCGCTACTGCCAAAAAACTTTGGAATAGGGGAGAACATCGGCTAGAATCGCAATTTCGGAGTGCGAAACAAAGGTTTTTCGACCCCGAAATGTCGTCTTATTGCCTAAGACAATAAGGGGGCGTCGAGCGCCTCTGAGTGCCGATTCCGGAAGGGGGTCTCATAAGCGATTCTGATAACCGAGTGAAAAGTTATGCTCGTTTGAGCGAAGGGGTTGTCCGTATGCGATCGCATCGGCGGCCTACGACTGCGCTCCGGAGAGGAATTTGGGCGCCGGACCGAAAATCTCCGAATGCGACCCTTTACCGACAGGGTCGATGTGCCGATTTTGAATTGGGGCCTCGCGGACGTTTCCGACCCCGGGCGCTAAAATATCCGTCCGACCGGGGGGTACGGCAGTGCGATTCTGAATTGTGCAATACCAGCGCCTTTCCACCATCTGCAAAACCAGCGACCTTTCACCATCTCGGAGTGCCGATTCTGAATTGTGGTCAAAAAAGCGATTCGGATGCCTGTGCGAAAAGTTATGTCCAATTCATTCGCGGAAGGGGATTGAAAAAACCGGGGGGGGGACAATAACGGCGATGTTCGGGACCCATATCCACGACTGGGGAGGAGATCTCGCGTCTAGTTGGACACGACTTCCGATCGCTGTGACTGGGCGGCTCCGGTGTGGGGTTCCGCCAGCGATTCGCATAACGAGGGAGTCGCTACTGCCAAAAAACCTTGGAATAGGGGAGATTGTCGGCTAGAATCACAATTCAGAGTGCATAACGAAGGTTTTCGACCCGAAATGACGTCTTATCATCTGAGGCAATAAGGGGCATCGAAAGCCTTTGAGTGCCGATCCGAATTGGGGTCTTATAAGCGATTCCGATAACGAGCGAAAAGTTATGTCCGTGTCAACGAAGGGGTGGCCGTATGTGATCGCATCGGCGGCCTACGACTGCGCTCCAGGAGAGGAATTTGGGCGCCCGACCGGAAATATCCGAATGCGACCATTTACGACCGGGTCGAAGAGCCGATTCTGAATTGGGGCCTCGCGGGCGGTTCCGACCACCGGGCGAATAAATATCCAGTCTGACCAGAGGGTACGGCAGTCGGTGTACTAGTACACACGTCCGGGGGGAATTTTGGCCCTTGAACGGAATTCACAAAACCAGCGCTTTGTCGACCGTCTCGGAGTGCCGATTCCGAATTGTTGTCACATAAGCGATTCTGATGCCTGTGCGGAAAGTTTTGCCCAATTCTTTCGCTGAAGGGGTGGAAAAAAAATCGGAGGGGGTGACTATATCGGCGATGTTCGGGCACCACCCAATCCACGACCTGGGGAGGAGATCTCACGTCGAGTTGAACACGACTTTGATCGCTGTGACTGGGCGGCTCGGGGTGGGGTCCGCCAGTAATTCACGTATCGAGGGAGTGCTACTGCCAAAAAACCGTGGAATAGGGAAGAATGTCGGCTAGAATCGCAATTTCGGAGTGCGAAAAGAAAGTTTTTCGACCTCGAAATGACGTCTTATAGCGTAAGGCAATAAGGGGGCATCGAGCGACACTGAGTGCCGACTCCGAATTGGGGTCTTATAAGCGATTCTGATAACCGAGCGAAAGTTATGCCTGTTTGAGCGAAGAGGTGTCCGTATGCGATCGCATCGGCGGCCTACGACTGGGCTCCTGGAGAGGAATTTAGGCGCCAGACTGGAAAATCTCCGAATATGGCCATTTACGATCGGGTCGAAGTGCCGATTCTGAATTGGGGCCTCGCGGGCGGTTCGACCCCGGGCGAGTAAATATCTGCGTCCGACCGGGAGGGCGGCAGTCGGTGTACTAGTACACACGCTCCAGGGGGGAATTTGGGCCCGGAACGGAATTCGCGAAACCAGCGCCCTTCAACTGTCTCGGAGTGCCGATTCCGAATTGTGTCACATAAGCAATTTTGATGGCCCGGCGGAAAGTTATGCCCAATTCTTTCGCTGAAGGGGTGGGAAAAAATCGAAGGGGGTGACTATATCGGCGATGTTCGGGCACCCATATCCATGACTTGGGGAGGAGATCTCGCATCAAGTTGAACACGACTTCCGATCGCTGTGATTGGGCGGCTCCGCGTGTGGGGTCCGCCAGCGATTCGCGTAATCGAGGGAGTCGCTACTGCCAAAAAACCTTGGAATAGGGGAGATCGTGGCTAGAATCGTAATTCGGAGTGCGAAACGAAAGTTTTTGACCCCGAAACGATGTCTTATCGCCTGAGGTATTAAAGGGGCGTCAAGCGCCTCTGAGTGCGATCCGAATTGGGGTCTTATAAGCGATTCCGAAACGATCGAAAAAGTTATGCCCGTTTGAGCGAAGGGGTGTCTGTATGCGATCGCATCAGCGGCCTACGACCGCGCTCTCGGAGAGGGATTTGGGCGCCGGACCGGAAATCGAATGTGGACCATTTTACCGACCGGGTCGAAGTGCCTATTCTGAATTGGGGCTCACGGGCGGTTCGACGTCGGCGCGAATAAATATCCGCGTCTACCAGAGGGTACGGCAGTCGGTGTACTAGTACACACGCTCCGGGGGTAATTTTGGCCCCGGAACGGAATTCCACGAAAACTAGCGCGCCATGTCGACCGTCTTGGAGTGCCGATCCTAATTGTGGTCACATAAGCGATTCCGATGCCCGTGCGGAAAGTTATGCCAATTCTTTCGTTGAAGGGGTGGGAATAAACCAGAGGGGGTGACTATATCGACGATGTTCGGGCAACCAATATCCACGACCTTGGGAGGAGATCTCGCATCGAGTTAACAACGACTTCCGATCGCTGTGATTGGGCGGCTCCGCGTGTGGGGTCCGCCAGTGATTCGCGTATCGAGGGAGACTGCTAAAAAAACCTTGAATAGGGAGATCGTCGGCTAGAATCGCAATTTCGGAGTGTGAAACGAAAGTTTTTTGACCCCAAACGATGTCTTATCGCCTGGAGGTATTAAAGGGGCGTCAAGAGCGCCTCTGAGTGCCGATTCCGAATTGGGTTTATAAGCAATTCCGATAACCGAGCGAAAAGTTATGCCCGTTTGAGCGAAGGGGTGTCTGTATGCGATCGCATCGGCGGCCTACGACCGCTCTCTCGGAGAGGAATTTGGCGCCGGACCGGAAATCTCCGAATGTGACCATTACCAACCGGTTCGAAGTCCTATTCTGAATTGGGGCCTCACGGGCGGTTCCGACCGTCGGGCGAATAAATATCCACGTCCGACCGGAGGTACGGCAGTCGGTGTACTAGTACCCACGTCCGGGGGGGTAATTTTGGCCCCGGAACAGAATTCCACGAAACTAGCGCCCTGTCGACCGTCTTGGAGTGCCGATTCCTAATTGTGGTCACATAAGCGATTCCGATGCCCGTGCGGAAAGTTATGCCCATTCTTTCGCTGAAGGGGTGGAAATAAACCAGAGGGGTTGACTATACGACGATGTTCGGGCACCCATATCCACGACCTTGGGAGGATACTCGCATCGAGTTGAACCGACTTCCATCGCTGTGACTGGGCGCTCCGTGTGTGGGGTCCGCCAGCGATTCGCGTAATCGAGGGAGTCGCTACTGCCAAAAAACCTTGGAATAGGGGAGATCGTCGGCTTAGAATCGCAATTTTGGAGTGCGAAACGAAGGTTTTTCGACCCCGAAACGACGTCTTATCACTGAGGCAATAAGGGAGTGTCGAGCGCCTCTGAGTGCCGATTTCGAATTGGGGTCTTATAAGCGATTCCTATAACCAAGCGAAAAGTTATGCCCGTTGAGCGAAGGGGTGTCCGTATGCGATCGCATCGGCAGCCTACAACTGCGCTCCCGGAGAGGAATTTGGGTGCCGGACCGGAAATCTCCGAATGCAACCATTCACCGACCGGGTCGAAGTGCCGATTCTGAATTGGGGCCAAGCGGGCGGTTCCGACCCCCGGACGAATAAAATCCGCGTCCGACCGGAGGGTACAGCAGTCGGTGTAAACACGCGCATCGAGGGAGAATTTTGGCCCCGGAACGGAATTCTACGAAACCAACACTCTGTCGACCGTCTCGGAGTGCCGATTCCGAATTGTGGTCACATAAGCGATTCCGATGTCCGTGCGGAAAGTTATGCCCAATTCTTTCGCTGAAGTGGTGGGAATAAACCGGAGGGGTGACTATATCGGCGATGTTCGGTCACCCATATCCATGACCTTGGGAGAAGATCTCGCATCGAGTTGAACACGACTTCCGATCGCTGTGACTGGCGGCTCTACTTGTGGGGTCCGCCAGCGATTCGCATAATCGAGGGAGTCGCTACTGCCAAAAAACCTTGGAATAGGGGAGATCGTCGGCTAGAATCGCAATTTTGGAGTGCGAAACGAAGGTTTTTCGACCCCGAAACGACGTCTTATCACCTGAGGCAATAAGGGAGTGTCGAGCGCCTCTGAGTGCCGATTTCGAATTGGGGTCTTATAAGCGATCCTATAACCAAGCGAAAAGTTATGCCCGTTGAGCGAAGGGGTGTCCGTATGCGATCGCATCGGCAGCCTACAACTGCGCTCCCGGAGAGGAATTTGGGTGCCGGACCGGAAATCTCCGAATGCAACCATTCACTGACCGGGTCGAAGTGCCGATTCTGAATTGGGGCCAAGCGGGCGGTTCCGACCCCCGGACGAATAAAATCCGCGTCCGACCGGAGGGTACAGCAGTCGGTGTAAACACGCGCATCGAGGGAGAATTTTGGCCCCGGAACGGAATTCTACGAAACCAACACTCTGTCGACCGTCTCGGAGTGCCGATTCCGAATTGTGGTCACATAAGCGATTCCGATGTCCGTGCGGAAAGTTATGCCAATTCTTTCGCTGAAGTGGTGGGAATAAACCGGAGGGGTGGACTATATCGGCGATGTTCGGTCACCCATATCCATGACCTTGGGAGAAGATCTCGCATCGAGTTGAACACGACTTCCGATCCCTGTGACTTGCGGCTCTACTTGTGGGGTCCGCCAGTGATTCGCATAATCGAGGGAGTCGCTACTGCCAAAAAACCTTGGAATAGGGGAGATCGTCGGCTAGAATCGCAATTTTGGAGTGCGAAACGAAGGTTTTTCGACCCCGAAAATATGTCTTGTCACCTGAGGCAATATGGGGGCGTCGAGCACCTCTGAGTGCCGATTCCGAATTGGGGTCTTATAAGCGATTCCGATAACCGAGCGAAAAGTTATGCTCGTTTGAGCGAAGGGGTGTCCGTATGCGATCGCATCGGCGGCCTACGACCGCGCTCCCGGAGAGGAATTTGGGCGCCGGACCGAAAATCTCCGAATGCGACCTTTTACCGACCGTCGAAGTGTCAATTCTGAATTGGGGCCTCGCGGGCGGTTCCGACCCCTGGGCGAATAAATATCCGCGTCCGACCGGAAGGTACGGCAGTTGGTGTACTAGTACACACGCTCCGGGGGGTAATTTTGGCCCCGGAACGGAATTCCGCGAAACCAGCGCCTGTCGACCGTCTTGGAGTGTCGATTCCGAATTGTGATCACATAAGAAATTCCGATGCCCGTGCGGAAAGTTATGCCCAATTCTTTCGTTGAAGGGGTGGGAATAAACCGGAGGGGTGACTATATCGGCGATGTTCGGGCACCCATATCCACGACCTTAGGAGGAGATCTCGCATCAAGTTGAACACGACTTCCGATCGTTGTGACTGGGCGACTCCGCGTGTGGGGTCCGCCAGCGATTCGCGTAATCGAGGGAGTCGCTATTGCCAAAAAACCTTGGAATAGGGGAGATCATCCGCTAGAATCACAATTTCGGAGTGTGAAACGAAGGTTTTTCGACCCCAAAACGACGTCTTATCGCCCGACGATATAAGGGTCGAGCGCCTCTTAGTGCCAATTCCGAATTGGGGTCTTATAAGCGATTCCGATAACCGAGGGAAAAGTTATGCCCATTTGAGCGAAGGGGTGTCCGTATGCGATCGCATCGGCGGCCTACGACCGCGCTCCCGGCGAGGAATTTGGGTGCCGGACCGGAAATCTCCGAATGCGACCATTTACCTACCGGGTCGAAGTGCCGATTCTGAATTGGGGCCTCACGGGAGGTTCCGACCCCCGGGCGAATAATATCCTCGTCCGACCGGAGGGTACGGTAGTCGGTGTAACACACGCTCCGGGGGGTATTTTGGCCTCGGAATGGAATTCCGCGAAACCAGCGCCCTGTCGACCGTCTTGGAGTGCTGATTCCGAATTGTGGTCACATAAGCAATTCCGATGCCCGTGCGGAAATTTATGCACAATTCTTTCGCTGAAGGGGTGGGAATAAACCGGAGGGGGTGACTATATCGGCGATGTTCGGGCACCCACATCCACGACCTTGGGAGGAGATCTCGCATCGAGTTGAACACGACTTCCGATCGCTGTGACTGGGCGGCTCCGCGTGTGGTTCCGCCAGCGATTCGCGTAATCGAGGGAGTCCCTACTGGCAAAAAACCTTGGAATAGGGGAGATCGTCGGCTAGAATCGCAATTTCAGAGTGCGAAACGAAAGTTTTTGGACCCCAAAACGACGTCTTATCGCCTGATGCAATAACGAGGCATTG
Source organism: Colocasia esculenta (assembly GCA_014218235.1). Classification (NCBI taxonomy): domain Eukaryota; kingdom Viridiplantae; phylum Streptophyta; class Magnoliopsida; order Alismatales; family Araceae; genus Colocasia; species Colocasia esculenta. The sequence continues at coordinate 7,368,407 of CM024761.1, forward strand.
AGCGCCTCTGAGTGCCGATTCCGAATTGGGGTCTTATAAGCGATTCTGATAACCGAGCAAAAAGTTATGCACGTTTGAGTGAAGGGGTGTCTGTATGCGATCGCATCGGCGGCCTATGACCGCGCTTCCGGAGAGGAATTTGGGCGCCGGACCGAAAATCTCTGAATGCGACCATTTACCGACCGGGTCGAAGTGCCGATTCTGAATTGGGGCCTCGCGGGTGGTTCCGACCCCCGGGCGAATAAATATCTGCGTCCGACCGGAGGGTACGACAATCGGTGTACTAGTACACATGCTCCGGGGGGAATTTTGGCCCCGAACGGAATTCTGCGAAACCAGCACCCTGTCGACCGTCTCGGAGTGCCGATTCCGAATTGTGGTCACATAAGCAATTCCGATGCTCGTGCGGAAAGTTATGCCTAATTCTTTCGCTGAAGGGGTGGGAATAAACCAGAGGGGGTGACTTTATCGGCGATGCTCGGGCACCCATATCCACGACCTGGGGAGGAGATCTGGCGTCAAGTTGAACACAACTTCCGATCAATGTGACTGGGCGGCTCTGCATGTGGGGTCCGCCAGCCATTCGCATAATCGAGGGAGTCGCTACTGCCAAAAAACCTTGGAATAGGGTAGATCGTCGGCTAGAATCGCAATTTTGGAGTGCGAAATGAAGGTTTTTCAACCCCAAAATGACGTCTTATCACCTGAGCCAATAAGCGAGCGTTGAGCGCTTCTGAGTGCCGATTCCGAATTGGGGTCATATAAGCGATTCCGATAACCGAGCGAAAAGTTATGCCCGTTTGAGCGAAGGGGTATCCGTATGCGATCGCATCGGCGGCCTACGACCGCTCTCCCGGAGAGGAATTTGGGTGTCGGACTGAAAATCTTCGAATGCGACCATTTACCGACTGAGTCGAAGTGCCGATTCTGAATTGGGGCCTCGCGGGCGGTTCCGACCCATGGGCGAATAAATATCCGCATTCGACCGGAGGGTACGGCAGTCGGTGTATTAGTACACACGCTCTGGGGGGTAATTTTGGCCCCGAAACGGAATTTCGCAAAACCAGCTCCCTGTTGACCGTCTTGGAGTGCGGATTCCGAATTGTGGTCACATAAGTGATTTCGAAGCCCGTGCGGAAAATTATTCCCAATTCTTATGCTGAAGGGGTGGGAATAAACTGGAGGGGTGACTATATCGGCGATGTTCGGGCACCATATCCACGACCTTGGGAGGAGATCTCGCATCGAGTTGAACACGGCTTTCGATTGCTGTGACTGGGTGGCTCCGCGTGTAGGGTCCGCCAACGATTCGCGTAATCGAGGGAGTCGCTACTTCCAAAAAATCTTGGAATAGGGGAGATCGTCGGCTAGAATCGCAATTTCGGAGTGCGAAATGAAGGTTTTTCGACCCCAAAACGACGTATTATCGCCTGAGGCTATAAGGGGACGTCGAGCGCCTCTGAGTGCCGATTTCGAATTGGGGTCTTATAACGATTCCGACAACCTAGCAAAAAGTTATGCCCGTTTGAGCGAAGGGGTGTCCGTTTGCGATCGCATCGGCAGCCTGCGACCGCGCTCGCGGAGAGGAATTTGGGCGCCGGACCGAAAATTTCGGAATGCGACCATTTACCGACCTGGTCGAAGTGCCGATTCTGAATTGGGGCCTCGCGGGCGGTTCCGACCCCCGGGCGAATAAATATTCTTGTCCGACCGGAGGGTACGGCACTCGGTGTACTACTACACACGCTCCGGGGGGGAATTTTGGCCCCGGATCGGAATTCTGCGAAACCAGCGCCCTGTCGACCGTCTTGGAGTGCCGATTCCGAATTGTGGTCACATAAGCGATTCTGATGCCCGTGCGGAAAGCTATGCCTAATTCTTTCGCTGAAGGGGTGGGAATAAACTGGAGGGGGTGACTTTATCGGCGATGTTCGGGCACCCATATCCACGACCTGGGGAGGAGATCTCACGTCAAGTTGAACATGACTTCCGATCGATGTGATTGGGCGGATCCACGTGTGGGGTCCGCCAGCGATTCGCGTAATCGAGGGAGTCGCTACTGCCAAAAAACCTTGGAATAGGAGAGATCGTCAGCTAGAATCGCAATTTCGGAGTGTGAAATGAAGGTTTTTCGACCACGAAACGACGTCTTATCACCTAAGGCAATAAGGGGCCATCGAGCCCCTCTGTGTGCCGATTCTGAATTGGGGTCTTATAAGCGATTATGATAACCGAGCGAAAAGTTATGCCCGTTTGAGCGAAGGGGTGTCCGTATGCGATCGCATCGACAGCCTGCGACCGCGCTCCCAGAGAGGAATTTGGGCGCCGGACCGGAAATCTCCGAATGCGACCATTTATCGACCGGGTCAAAGTGCCGATTCTGAATTGGGGGCTCGCGGGTGGTTCCGACCCCCGGGAGAATAAATATCCGTGTCCGACCGGAGAGTACGGCAGTCGGTGTACGCGCTCCGGGGGGGAATTTTGGCCCCGGAACGGAATTCCGCGAAACCATCTCCCTGTCGACCGTCTCGGAGTGCCGATTCCGAATTGTGGTGACATAAGCGATTCTGATGCCCGTGCGGAAAGTTATGCCCAATTCTTTCGCTGAAGGGGTGGGAATAAACCGGAGGAGGTGACTATATCGGAGATGTTCGGGCACCCATATCCACAACCTGGGGAAGAGATCTCGCGTCGAGTTGAACACAACTTCCGATCGCTGTGACTCCACGGCTCCGCTTGCGGGGTCCGCCAGTGATTCGCGTAATCGAGCGAGTCGCTACAGCCAAAAAACCTTGGAATAGGGGAGATCGTCGGCTAGAATTAGAATTTCGGAGTGAGAAACGAAGGTTTGGACCCCGAAACGACATCTTATCGCCTGAGGCCATAATGGGGCATCGAGCGCCTCTGAGTGCCGATTCCGAATTGGGGTCTTATAAGCGATTCCGATAACCGAGCGAAAACTTATGCCCGTTTGAGCGACGCGGTGTCCGTATGCGATCGCATCGGCCGCCTACGACCGCGCTCCCGGAGAGGAATTTGGGCGCCGGACCTGAAATCTCCGAATGCGACCATTTACCGACCGGGTCGAAGTGCCAATTCTGAATTGGGGCCTCGCGGGCGGTTCCGACCCCCGGGCAAATAAATATCCACGTCCAGCGGAGGGTACGGCAGGCGCTGTACTAGTACACACGCTCCGTGGGGGAATTTTAGCTCTGGAATGGAATTTCACGAAACCAGCGCCTTGTCGACCGTCTCGAGTGCCGATTCCGAATTGTGGTCACATAAGCGATTCTGATGCCCGTGCGGAAAGTTATGCCCAATTCTTTCGCTGAAGGGGTGGGAATAAACCGGAGGGGGTGACTATATCGGCGATGTTCGGGCACCATATCCACGACCTAGGGAGGAGATCTCGCATCGAGTTGAACACGACTTCTGATCGCTGTGACTGGGTGGCTCCGCCTGTGGGGTCCGCCAGCGATTCACGTAATCGAGGGAGTCACTACTGCCAAAAACCTTGGAATAGGGGAGATCGTCGGCTAGAATCACAATTTTGGAGTGTGAAACGAAGGTTTTTCGACCCCAAAATGATGTCTTATCGCTTGAGGCAATAAGGGGGCATCGAGCAGCTCTGAGTTCTGATTCCGAATTGGGGTCTTATAAGTGATTCCGATAACCGAGCAAAAAGTTATGCCCGTTTGAGATGAGGGGTGTCCGTATGCGATCGCATCGGCAGCCTGCGACCGCGCTCCCGAAGAGGAATTTGCGCGCCGGACAGAAAATCTCCAAATACAACCATTTTTCGACCGGGTCAAAGTGTCGATTCTGAATTGGGGCCTTGCAGGCGGTTCCGACCCGCGGGCGAATAAATATCCCCGTCTAACCAGAGGGTATTGCAGTCGGTGTACTAATGCACACGCTCCGATGGGGAATGGTGGCCCCAAAATGAATTCCGCGAAACCAACGCCCTGTCGACCGTCTCGGAGTGGCGATTCCGAATTGTGGTCACATAAGTGATTCCTATGCCCGTGCGGAAAGTTATCCCAATTCATTCGCTGAAGGGGTGGGAATAAACGGAGGGGGTGACTATATCGGCGATGTTCGAGCACCCATATCCACGACCTGGGGAGGAGATCTCGCGTCGAGTCGAACACGATTTCCGATGTCTATGACTGGGTGGCTCCGCGTGTGGGGTCCGCTAGCGATTCACATAATTGAGGGAGTCGCTACTGCCAAAAAACCTTGGAATAGGGGAGATCGTCGGCTAGAATCGTAATTTCAGAGTGTGAAACGAAGGTTTTTCGACCCTGAAATGGCGTCTAATTGCATAAGGCAATAAGGCGGCGTCGAGCGCCTCTGAGTGCCGATTCCGAATTGAGGTCTTATAAGCGATTCCGATAATCGAGCGAAAAGTTATGCCGTTTGAGCGAACGGGTGTCCATATGCGATCGCATCGGCAGCCTGCGACCGAGCTCGGGAGAGGAATTTGGGCGCCGGACTGGAAATCTCTAAATGCGACCATTTATCGACTGGGTCGAACTTCCGATTCTGAAATGGGGCCTCGCGCGTGGTATTGATTCCGGGCGAATAAATATCTGCGTCCGACTGGAGGGTACGGTGGTCGGTGTACTAGTACACACGCTCCGAGGGGGAATTTTGGCCCCATAACGGAATTCCGCAAAACCAGCGCCTGTTGACCGTCTCGGAGTGCCGATTCCGAATTGTTATCACATAAGCGATTCCGATGCCCGTGCGGAAAGTTATACCCAATTCTTTCGCTGAAGGGGTGGAAATAAATCGGAGGGGTGACTATATCGGCGATGTTCGGGAACCCATATCCACGACCTGGGGAGGAGATCTCGCATTGAGTTGAACACGACTTCCGATCGCTGTGACTGGGTGGCTCCGCGTGGGGGGTTCGTCAGCGATTCGCGTAATCGAGGGAGTCGTTACTGCCAAAAAACCTTGGAATAGGGGAGATCGTCGGCTAGAATCACAATTCAGAGTGCGAAACGAAGGTTTTTCGACCACAAAACGACTCCATATCACCTAAGGCAATAAGGGGATGTCGAGCGCCTCTGAGTGCCGATTTCAAATTGGGGTCTTATAAGCGTTTCCGATAACCGAGCGAAAAGTTATGCCCGTTTGAGCGAAGGGGTGTCCGTATACGATCGCATCGGTGGCCTATGACCGCGCTCCGGAGAGGAATTTCGGCGTCGGACTGGAAATCTCTGAATGCGACCATTTACCGACCGGGTCGAAGTGCTGATTCTGAATTGGGGCCTCGCGGGGGGTTCCGACCCCCGTGCGAATAAATATCCGCGTCCGACCGGAGGGTAATGCAGTCGGTCTACTAATGCGCATGCTCCGAGGGGGAATTTTGGCCCCATAACGGAATTCCGCAAAACCAGCGCCCTGTCGACCGTCTCGGAGTTCCGATTCCGAATTGTGGTCACATAAGTGATTCCTATGCCCGTGCGGAAAGTTATGCCCAATTTTTTCGCTGAAGGGGTGGGAATAAACGGAGGGGGTGACTATATCGGTGATGTTCGGGCACCCATATCCACGACCTGGGGAGGAGATCTCGCATCGAGTTGAACACGACATCCGATCGTTGTGACTGGGCAGCCCCGCGTGTGGGGTCCGCCAGCGATTGGTGTAATCGAGGGATTCGCTACTGCCAAAAAACCTTGGAATAGGGGAGATCGTTGGCTAGAATCGCAATTTCGGAGTGCGAAAGGAAGGTTTTTCGACCACGAAACGATGTCTCAACAGCCGAGGCAACAATGGGGCATCGAGCGTCTCTGAGTGCCGATTCCGAATTGGGGTCTTATAAGCGATTCCGATAACTGAGCGAAAAGTTATGCCGTTTGAGCAAAGAGGTGTCCGTATGCGATCGCATATTACAGCTTGCGACCGCACTCCAAGAGAGGAATTGGGCGCCGGACCGGAAATCTCTGAATGCGACATTTATCGACCCGGTTGAAGTACCGATTCTGAATTGGGGCCTCACGGGTGGTTCCGACCCCCGGGCGAATAAATATCCGCGTCCGACGGGAGGGTACGGTAGTCGGTGTACTAGTACACACGCTTCGAGGGAGAATTTTGGCCCCGAAATGGAATTCCAAGAAACCAGCGCCCTGTCGACCGTCTCGGAGTTCCGATTCCGAATTGTGGTCACAGAAGTGATTCCTATGCCCGTGCGGAAAGTTATCCCAATTCTTTCGCTGAAGGGGTGGGAATAAACCGGAGGGGTTGACTATATCAGTGATGTTCCGACACCCATATCCACGACCTGGGGAGGAGATCTCGCATCGAGTTGAACACGACTTCCGATCGCTGTGACTGGGCGGCCCCGCGTGTGGGGTCCACCAGCGATTCGTGTAATCGAGGGAGTCACTATTACCAAAAAACCTTGGAATAGGGGAGATCGTCGGCTAGAATCGTAATTTTGGAGTGCGAAACAAAGGTTTTTCGACCCCGAAACGATGTGTCATCACCAGAGTCAATAAGGGGGCGTCGAGCGCCTCTGAGTGCCGATTCCGAATTGTTGTCTTATAAGCGATTCCGATAACGAGCGAAACGTTATGCCCGTTTGAGCGAAGGGGTGTCGTATGCGATCGCATCGGCGGCCTATGACCGTGCTCCGAAGAGGAATTTGGGCGTCGGACCGGAAATCTCCGAATGCGACCATTTACCGACCGGGTCGAAGTGCCGATTCTGAATTGGGGCCTCGTGGGCGGTTCCGACCCCCGGGCGAATAAATATCCACGTCCGACCGGAGGTGACGGCAGTCGGTGTACTAATACACACGCTCCGGGGGGGAATTTTGGCCCCATAACGGAATTCCGCGAAACCAACGCCCTGTCGACCGTCTCGGAGTGCCGATTCCGAATTGTGGTCACATAAGCGATACTGATGCCCGTGCGAAAAGTTATGCCAAATTCTTTCGCTGAAGGGGTGGAAAAAACTGGACGGGGTGACTTTATCGGCGATGATCGGGCTCCCATATCCACGACCTGAGGAGGAGATCTCGCGTCGAGTTGAACACGACTTCCGATTGCTGTGACTGGGCGGCTCTGCGTGTGGGGTCCGCCAGCGATTCGCGTAATCGAGGGAGTCGGTACTTCCAAAAAACCTTAGAATAGAGGAGATCGTCAGTTAGAATCGCAATTTCTGAGTGCAAAACGAAGGTTTTTCGACCCCGAAACGAAGTCTTATTGCCTATGACAATACGGCAGGGTCGAGCGCCTCTGAGTGCCGATTCCGAATTGGGTTCTTATAAGCGATTCCGATAACCGAGCGAAAAGTTATGCCCGTTTGAGCGAAGGGGTGTCCGTATGCGATCGCATAGGCAGCCTGCGACCACGCTCCCGGAGAGGAATTTGGGCGCCGGACCGAAAATCTCCGAATGCGCCCATTTATCGACCGGGTCGAAGTGCCGATTCTGAATTGGGGCCTCGCGGGTGGTTCTGACCCCCTGCGAATAAGTATCTGCGTCCGACGGAGGGTACAGTAGTCGGTGTACTAGTACACACGCTCGGGGGGGAATTTTGGCCACGGAACGGAATTCCGAGAAACCAACGCCCTGTCGACCGTCTTGGAGTGCTGATTCCGAAATGTGGTCACATAAGTGATTCCTATGCCCGTGCGGAAAGTTATGCCCAATTCTTTCGCTGAAGGGGTGGCAATAACCGGAGGGGGTGACTATATCGGCGATATTCGGGCACCCATATCCACGACCTGGGGAGGAGATCTCGCATCGAGTAGAACATGACTTCCGATCGCTGTGACTGGGCGGCCCCGCGTGTGGGGTCCGTCAGCGATTCGTGTAATCGAGGATTCGCTATTGCCAAAAAACCTTGGAATAGGGGAGATCGTCGGCTAGAATCGCAATTTTGGAGTGCGAAACGAAGGTTTTTCGACCCCGAAATGGTGTCTCAACAGCCGAGGCAATAATGGGGCATCGAGCGTCTCTGAGTGCCAATTCGAATTGGGGTCTTATAAGCGATTCCGATAACCGAACGAAAAGTTATGCCCGTTTGAGCAAAGGGGTGTCCGTATGCGATCGCATCGGCAGCCTGCGACCGCCTCCAAGAGAGGAATTTGGCGCCGGACCGGAAATCTCCGAATGCGACCATTTATCGACCCGGTCGAAGTGCCGATTCTGAATTGGGGCCTCGCGGGTGGTTCCGACCCCCGGGCGATAAATATCCGCGTTCGACGGGAGGGTACTGCAGTCGGTGTATTAGTACACACGCTTCGGGGGGATTTTGGCCCCGAAACGGAATTCCAAGAAACCAGCGCCCTATCGACCGTCTCGGAGTGCCGATTCTGAATTATGGTCACATAAGTGATTCCTATGCCCGTGCGGAAAGTTATCCCAATTCATTCGCTGAAGGGGTGGGATTAAACCGGAGGGGTTGACTATATCAGTGATGTTCGGGCACCCATATCCACGACCTGGGGAGAGATCTCGCATCGAGTTGGACACGACTTCCGATCGCTGTGACTGGGCGGCCCCGGCGTGTGGGGTCCGCCTGCGATTCGTGTAATCGAGGGAGTCGTACTGCCAAAAAACCTTGTTATAGGGGAGATTGTCGGCTAGAATCGTAATTTCGGAGTGCGAAACTAAGGTTTTTCGACCCCGAAACGATGTGTCATCACCGGAGGCAATAAGGGGGCATCGAGCGCCTCTGAGTGCCGATTCCGAATTGGGTCTTATAAGCGATTCCGATAACCGAGCGAAATGTTATGCCGTTTGAGCGAAGGGGTGTCCGTATGCGATCGCATCGGCGGCTTATGACCGCGCTCCCGGAGAGGAATTTGGGCGTCGGACCGGAATCTCCGAATGCGACCATTTACCGACCGGGTCGAAGTGCCGATCTGAATTGGGGCCTCGTGGGCGGTTCCGATCCCCGGGCGAATAAATATCCACGTCCGACCGGAGGTCACGGCAGTCGGTGTACTAATACACACGCTCCGGGGGGAATTTGTAACGCCCCAGAAATTTAAAATATTAAGAAAATAGAAGTAATTTGGTTAAAATACCTTAGGGTTATTAATAAATTGTGATAATTGGATGATAGAGTTAATTAGTGGTAATGAACATTATCCCAGTGTCGTACCTTGAAGTGCGTGCCTCCACAGTGCGATACTGGAAAACGACATCGAAATAAAAATCCAAGAATATCATAATTTCTAGAAAAATGTGGAGAAATTAAATATGCAATTATCTGAATTTTTCGACGTACGGATTTCAGGGTACAGTCGACGCGACCATTTTTCGGGTGATTTTTTCACCTAGTATAAAATAAAATCTAAAAATTAATAAAAAATCACCACAATTAGTAAAACTATCATATTAGTCTATGGTCAAAATTTCATGGCAATCAGATATGGTTTGGGTAGGTTTCTTTAAGGAACAAGTGGCCAGTTGAATTATGGCTTAATTACGGGATGGAATTTGGGAAATTCCAGTGGGGTACGTGTAAGGCTCCTAAAGAGCCATTACATCAGTGATAGGCCATCATTACGGTTACTTATGTGTAACCAAAGGGTAAGTTGCATGTGATACGTGTTAGGTAAGAATCAAAGGATTCTTACCATGACACATGGGCAACCAATGTGTCTCTGCATGAGAAGGTGATGAGTGTTATAAAAGCCAACCATCTCCCTTCATACGCACCTTTCTCCACTCCTGCTCCTGTTGCCTTTCCTGCTGGCATCTGCTAGATCTTCTTCCCATTCTTGTATCCTTTCTCAATTCCGGTTCCTAGTGTCTGCTATTGCTGCAACTACTTCGGTTGTTCATGCTGCAATTATAGCTACTGCTATCTTGGAGTCAACCTTCTATTGGAGCTACTGTCATTGCTAGCAAGTTATCTACGTTGGAAGAAGTTTCTTTCACTGGGTTAGGCTCTTTAATCAAGAATCAAGTGGAAGTTCTCCGCTTAGCAAGGTAGGATTCATTTCCTTTTTCCTTAATCATGTTCTCCACACATGATAAATAACTCGTGTTGAGTAGCCAAGTTGATATAACTATAATCCTACTAGTTTTCATCTAGTTTTGGGAATATTCTTACGTTAGGAGGAAAAGATACTTGTTTTACTTCCAGATCATCTCTTCTTCTTCTTCTTCTTCCACCCTCGATCCTTGTATATGTTATAGAAGTTTGATAGAAGTCACAATACCATTAGAACTTGTGACTAACTTCTGTTCAGATTTTTGGTCCTTCATGCCTTGATTTAAATCCATGGAACACTTTGAGTTTTAGTATTTATCTTGAAGGTTCTCAACCTTTCCTTGAACTTTTATCTCTAGTCATGTTGAAAGAATTTAGCCTCATACGAGATTGCCTTGGAGCCGGCTAAACAGTCTCGGTAAGCTTGTATACGAGATTGTAACCTCAAATTCTTTTGTTTGATCCCTCCAATTATCTTTGAAATCATATAGTTATCAAGGGGCATCTTCATTCCCATTACAATTTAAGTAAGTTTCTAACCTCTTATACCACCCATAATCCATGTTTACACTATAGAGTTTTGCTAGAAATTTCGATATCTTAGACATTGTGATTCTTCCCATTTAGACGTTTGTACCTCAAGCTTTGATTTGGAACATTAAATATCTTGTGTTTTAGTGTCCATCTTGTAAGAATCTCCCAATAATCCATTGCTATCAAGACCACACTTCCAACACCATACTATGTTTAGTTTCAAGCAAGTCAAGTTTGAATTGCAAACCTCTTCTTTCATCTTGTTTGCTCGGTTTTAAACCACTGTGAAAACTCTATTTAGACTCTTCATTTGATACCAATCATGTCTTGAATTATAAGATCTATAATTAGGGTGCTTAGAATGGATTTAAACAGATTTACGGAAGTTCTGCAGCTTCCTGTCGACAGCCAGCCCAAAAGCTGTCGACAGACGCATGCTATCCAGAACCCAGATAATTGGGTCTGTGTGTAGCTGTCGACAGGCCCCCTGGTTGCTGTCGACAGATACACACAGTCCAGCAAACCTGAGTTCTGTCTGTAACCATCTGTTGACAGCCCCTTCTCACCTGTCGACAGCTATGACCCTGATTCGAATTTCAGCACTTTTTCATGTGCAAATCCTTGCTTAAACTTCACCCTATTAGACTACCAAGTTACCCTCATATTTACTTTGATATTTACTGTCCTTCTACTATAAAGATCACCCACTTTGGATACCTTACTCATTATTGAATTATCCTTGAAACCGTCAACTCCGAATGGTACTCCGTTGAGTCCATTCTACTGTATTCAACAACTAAGTTTATATTACTTGATGACTTGAGAGTTCAAAGGCTTGAACACCTTGTGAGATATGATAAACTTATGATGATGACATTTATTGGGTCCTTGGACCCCACCTAACTGATATGCCTGTGCAAATAGGGCTGGTCCAGTCCTGGGAGGAGCACCCGAATTCATTACGGGCCGTACGGGAGTGATAAGGATACCGGGATGTTTGGCATTGCATCACTATTTCCTGATTATGGTCATCATACTTCCTGTATTGTGTGAACTGATATATGAACCAATTCGTGAGCTATATACTTGAGCATGACCTGAGTTTTACTATCACTGTATCAAGCTACTATTCTGAGATCTGGTATTGCTTCTTTGATATCCGTTCATCCTATTACCTGTCCTGTGTGAATATTTATATGACTCCGAACCTGAGCCTTAATATGAATTTCTGAGTATGCCTATGTTTTCATACTACTGTTATACATTCACTAACATGTTATCTTGGTTATCTGACCCTATTCTTGATACCATTCATGTTCTTACCTAAATTATCATGTGTTCCTGATCCTTTGATTTAAGGATTTGAATTCTACTGGGCTAGTTAGCTCACCCATCCTTCCCTTTTCAGGTAATCAAGATGAGGGAGAAGTGTAAAATGGGCTGTGTGCAGAGTGGACACCGATGACGAGTCAACCAACCATTTACTGCTTTAGTTGCGTACTTGTAAAATGTTATGAGTAGTAGCTACTCATCCTTGCTCCTCACTTAGTATGTAATGAGAAGCTTTATGTAATAAGACTTCCGCAAACTGCGTTATAATGAATAAATGTTAATGTTATTACTTTGTGCCTGTTTTCTGTCATTTCCCAATAAATAGCCTTTTATTAGGACGTGACAGAATTTTGCCCCCGGAACGGAATTTCACGAAACCAACGCCCTGTCGACCGTCTCGGAGTGCCGATTCCGAATTGTGGTCTCATAAACGATACTGAGGCCCGTGCGAAAAGTTATGCCAAATTCTTTCGCTGAAGGGTGGGAATAAACTGGAGGGGGTGACTTTATCGGCGATGTTCGGGCTCCCATATCCACGACCTGGGGAGGAGATCTCGCGTCGAGTTGAACACGACTTTCGATTGCTGTGACTGGGCGGCTCCGCGTGTGGGGTCCGCCAGCGATTCGCGTAATCGAGGGAGTCGGTACTCCCAAAAAACCTTAGAATAGGGGAGATCGTCAGTTAGAATCGCAATTTCTGAGTGCGAAACGAAGGTTTTTCGACCCCGAAACGACGTCTTATTGCCTATGACAATAAGGCGGGGTTGAGCGCCTCCGAGTGTCAATTCCGAATTGCGGTCTTATAAGCGATTCCGATAACCGAGCGAAAAGTTATGCCCGTTTGAGTGAAGGGGTGTCCGTATGCGATCGCATCGGCAACCTGCGACTGCGCTCCCGGAGAGGAATTTGGGCACCGGACCGAAAATCTCCGAATGCGACCATTTATCGACCGGGTCGAAGTGCCGATTCTGAATTGGGGACTCACGGGTGGTTCCGACCCCCGGCCGAATAAATATCTGCGTCCGACCGGAGGGTACGGTAGTCGGTGTACTAGTACACACGCTTCGTGGGGGAATTTTGGCCCCGGAACGGAATTCCGAGAAACCAGCGCCCTGTCGACCGTCTTGGAGTGCCGAATCCGAAATGTGGTCACATAAGTGATTCCTATGCCCGTGCGGAAAGTTATGCCCATTCTTTCGCTGAAGGGGTGGCAATAAACCGGAGGGGGTGACTATATCGGCGATGTTCGGGCACCCATATCCATGACCTGGGGAGGAGATCTCGCATCGAGTTGAACACGACTTCCGATCACTGTGACTGGGCGGCCCCGCGTGTGGGGTCTGCCAGCGATTCGTGTAATCGAGGGATTCGCTACTGCCAAAAAAACATGGAATAGGGGAGATCGTCGGCTAGAATCGCAATTTCGGAGTGCGAAACGAAGGTTTTTCGACCCCGAAACGATGTCTCAACAACTGAGGAAATATTGGGACATCGAGCGTCTCTGAGTGCCGATTCCGAATTGGGGTCTTATAAGCGATTCCGATAACCGAGCGAAAAGTTATGCTCGTTTGAGCAAAGGGGTGTCCGTATGCGATCGCATCGGCAGCCTGCGACCGCACTCCCGGAGAGGAATTTGGGCGCCGGACCGGAAATCTCCGAATGCGACCATTTATCGACCCGGTCGAAGTGCCGTTTCTGAATTGGGGCCTCGCGGGTGGTTCCGACCCCCGGGCGAATAAATATCCGCGTCCGACGGGAGGGTACGGCAGTCGGTGTACTAGTACACACGCTTCGGGGGGGAATTTTGGCCCCGAAACAGAATTCTGAGAAACCAGCGCCCTATCGACCGTCTCGGAGTGCCGATTCAGAATTGTGGTCACATAAGTGATTCCTATGCCCGTGCGGAAAGTTATCCCAATTCTTTCGCTGAAGGGGTTGGAATAAATCGGAGGGGTTGACTATATCAGTGATGTTCGGGCACCCATATCCACGACCTGGGAAGGAGATCTCGCATCGAGTTGAACACGACTTCCGATCGCTGTGACTGGGCGGCCCCGCATGTGGGGTCCTCCAGTGATTCGTGTAATCGAGAGAGTCGCTACTGCCAAAAAACCTTGGAATAGGGGAGATCGTCGGCTAGAATCGTAATTTCGGAGTGTAAAACGAAGGTTTTTCGACCCCGAAACGATGTGTCATCACTGGAGGCAATAAGGGGGCGTCGAGCGCCTCTGAGTGCCGATTCCGAATTGGGGTCTTATAAGCGACTCCGATAACCGAGCGAAAAGTTATGCCCGTTTCAGCGAAGGGGTGTCCGTATGCGATCGCAACGGCGGCCTATGACCGCGCTCCCGGGGAGGAATTTGGGCGTCGGACCGGAAATCTCCGAATGCGACCATTTACCGATCGGGTCGAAGTGCCGATTCTGAATTGGGGACTCGTGGGCGGTTCGGACCCCCGGGCAAATAAATATCCATGTCCGACCGGAGGGTACGGCAGTCGGTGTACTAGTACACACACTCTAGGGGAAAATTTTGGCCCCGGAATGGAATTCTGCGAAACTAGCGCCCTATCGACCGTCTCGGAGTGCCGATTCCGAATTGTGGTGACATAAGCGATTCCGATGCCCGTGCGCAAAGTTATGCCCAATTCTTTCGCTGAAAGGGTGGGAATAAACCAGAGGGGGTGACTATAGTAGGATTGTAGATACCTAAAATAGTTGGATTGTAGAATTTCTGGGGCGTTACAAATCTCGCGTCGAGTTGAACACGACTTCCTATCTCTGTGACTGGGCGGCTCTGCGTGTGGGGTCCGCCATCGATTCGCGTAATCGAGGGAGTCGCTACTGCCAAAAAACCTTGGAATAAGGGAGATCGTCGGCGAGAATCGTAATTTCAGAGTGCGAAACGAATGTTTTTCGACCCCGAAACGACGTCTTATCGCCTGAGACAATAAGGGGGCGTCGAACGCCTCTGAGTGCTGATTCCGAATTGGGGTCTTATAAGCGATTCTGATAACCGAGCGAAAGGTTATCCCCGTTTGAGCGAAGCGGTGTCCGTATGCGATCGCATTGGCGGCCTACGACCGCGCTCCCGGAGAGGAATTTGGGAGCCGGACCTGAAATCTCCGAATGCGACCATTTACCGACAGAGTCGAAGTGCCGATTCTGAATTGGGGCCTCGCGGGAGGTTCTGACCCCCGGGCGAATAAATATCCGCGTCCGACCGGAGGGTACGGCAGTCGGTGTACTAGTAGATACGCTCCGGGGGGGAATTTTTGCCCCATAATAGAATTCTGTGAAACCAGCACCTTGCCGATCGTCTCGGAGCGCCGATTCCGAATTGTGGTCACATAAGTGATTCCGATGCCCGTGCGGAAAGGTATGTCCAATTCTTTCGCTGATAGGGTGGGAATAAACCGGAGGGGGTGACTATATCGACGATGTTCGGTCACCATATCCACGACCTGGGGAGGAGATCTCGCGTCGAGTTGAACACGACGTCCGATCTCTGTGACTGGGTGGCTCCGCGTGTGGCGTTCACCAGCGATTCACGTAATCGAGGGAGTCCCTACTGCCAAAAAACTTTGGAATAGGGGAGATGGTCGGCTAGAATCGCAATTTCGAAGTGAGAAACGAAGGTTTTTCAACCCCGAAACGACGTCTTATCGCCTGAGGCAATAAGGGAGCGTCGAGCACCTCTGAGTGCAAATTCCGAATTGGGGTCTTATAAGCGATTCCGATAACTGAGCGAAAGGTTATCCCCGTTTGAGCGAAGGGGTGTCCGTATGCGATCGCATTGGCAGCCTGCGACCGCGCTCCCAGAGAAGAATTTGGGCGCCAGACGGAAATCTCCGAATGCGACCATTTATCAATCGAGTCGAAGTGCCGATTCTGAATTGGGGCCTCTCGGGTGGTTCCGACCCTCGGGCAAATAAATATCTGCATCCGACCAGAGGCTACGGCAGTCGGTGTACTAGTACACACGCTCCGGAAGGCAATTTTGGCCGCGGAATGGAATTCCACGAAAAACCAGCGCCCTATCGACCGTCTCGGAGGGCCGATCCGAATTTAGGTGACATAAGCGATTCCGATGCCCGTGCGGAAAGTTATGCCCAATTCTTTCGCTGAAGGGGTGGGAATAAACCGGAGGGCGTCACTATATCGGCGATGTTCGGGCACCCATATCCACGACCTGGGGAGGAGATCTCGCGTCGAGTTGAACACGACTTCCGATCTCTGTGACTGGGCGGCTCCCCGTGTGGGTCCGCCAGCGATTCGCGTAATCGAGGGAGTCGCTACTGCCAAAAAACCTTGGAATAGGGGAGATCGTCGGCTAGAATCGCAATTTCGGAGTGAGAATCGAAGGTTTTAGACCCCGAAACGACATCTTATCGCCTGAGGCAATAAGGGCGCGTCGAGCGACTCTGAGTGCCGAATCCGAATTGGGGTCTTATAAGCGATTCCGATAACCGAGAGAAAAGTTATGCCCATTTGAGCGAATGGGTGTCCGTATGCGATCGCATCGGCAGCCTGCGACCGCGCTCCCAAAGAGGAATTTGGGCGCTAGACCGGAAATCTCCGAATGCAACCATTTATCGATCGGGTCGAAGTGCTGATTCTCAATTGGGGCCTCGCGGGTGGTTCTGACCCTCGGGCGAATAAATATCCACGTCCGACCGGAGGCTACGGCAGTCGGTGTACTAGTACACATGCTCCGGGGGGCAATTTTGGCCCCGGAATGGAATTCCGTGAAACCAGCGCCTGTCGACCGTCCCGGAGTGCCGATTCCGACTTGTGGTGACAAAAGCGATTCCGATGCACGTGCGGAAGTTATGCCTAATTCTTTCGCTGAAGGGGTGGGAATAAACCAGAGGGGGTGACTATAGTAGGATTGTAGAATTGTAGATACCTGAAATAGTAGGATTGTAGAATTTCTGGGGCGTTACAGATCTCGCGTCGAGTTGAACACGACTTCCGATCTCTATGACTGGGCGGCTCCGCGTGTGGGGTCCGCCAGCGATTCGCGTAATCGAGGGAGTCGCTACTGCCAAAAAACATTGGAATAGGGGAGATCGTCGGCTAGAATCGCAGTTTCGGAGTGATAAACGAAGGTTTTTCGACCCCGAATCGACGTCTTATCGCCTGAGGCAATAAGGGGGCGTCAAGCGCCTTGAGTGTCGATTTAGAATTGGGGTCTAAAAGCGATTCTGATAACCGAGCGAAAGGTTATGCCCGTTTGAACGAAGGGGTGCCCGTATGCGATCGCATCGGTAGCGTACGACCGTGCTCCCGGAGAGGAATTTGGGCGCCGGACTGAAATCTCTAATGCGACCATTTACCGACCGAGTCGAAGTGCCGATTCTGAATTGGGGCCTCGCGGGCGGTTCCGACCCCCGGGCGAATAAATATCCGCGTCGGACCGGAGGGTACGGCAGTCGGTGTACTAGTACACACGCTCCAGGGGGAATTTTTGCCCCGGAATGGAATTCCGCGAAACCAGCGCCCTGTCGACCGTCTCGGAGGGCGATTCTGAATTGAGGTGACATAAGCGATTCCGATGCCCATGCGGAAAGTTATGCCCAGTTCTTTCGCTGAAGGGGTGAGAATAAACCGGAGGGGGTGACTATATCGGCGATGTTCGGGCACCCATATCCACGACCTGGGGAGGAGATCTCGCGTCGAGTTGAACACGACATCCGATCTCCATGACTGGGCGGCTCCGCGTGTGGGGTCCGCCAGTGATTCGCATAATCGAGGGAGTCGCTACTGCCAAAAAACCTTGGAATAGGGGAGATCGTCGGCTTGAATCGCAATTTTGGAGAGAGAAACGAAGGTTTCTCGACCCCGAAACGACGTCTTATCGCCTGAGGCAATAAGGGGGCGTCTAGCGACTCTGAGTGTCGATTCCGAATTGGGTAATTATAAGCAATTCCGATAACCGAGCGAAAGGTTATGCCCGTTTGAGCGAAGCGGTGTCCGTATGCGATCGCATCGGCGGCCTACGATTGCGCTCCCCGAGAGGAATGTGGGGGCGGACCTGAAATCTCCGAATGCAATAATTTACCGACCAAGTCGAAGTACCGATTCTGAATTGGGGCCTCGCGGGCGGTTCCGACCCCCGGCGAATAAATATCCGCGTCCGACCGGAGGGTACGGCAGTCAGTGTACTAGTACACACGTTCCAGGGAGAATTTTGGCCCCACAACAGAATTCTGTGAAACCAGTGCCTTGTCGACCGTCTCGGAGCGCCGATTCCGAATTGTGGTCACATAAGTGATTCCGATACCCGTGCGGAAGGTATGTCCAATTCTTTCGCTGATAGGGTGGGAATAAACCGGAGGGGGTGACTATATCGACGATGTTCGGTCACCCATATCCACAACCTGGGGAGGAGATCTCGCGTCGAGTTGAACACGACGTCCGATCTCTGTGACTGGGTGGCTCCGCGTGTGGCGTTCACAGCGATTCGCGTAATCGAGGGAGTCCTACTGCCAAAAAACTTTGGAATAGGGGAGATCGTCGGATAGAATCGCAATTTTGGAGTGAGAAACGAAGGTTTTTTTACCCCGAAATGATGTCTTATCGCCTGAGGTAATAAGGGGCCATCGAGCACCTCTGAGTGCCGTTTCCGATTTGGGGTCTTATAAGTGATTCCGATAACCGAGCGAAAAGTTATGCCCGTTTGAGCGAAGGGGTGTCCGTATGTGTTCGCATCGGCAGCCTGCGACTGCGCTCCCAGAGAGGAATTTGGGCGCCGGACCGGAAATCTCCGAATGTGACCATTTATCGATCGGGTCGAAGTGCCGATTCTGAATTGGGGCCTCGCGGGTGGTTCCGACCCTCGGGCGAATAAATATCCGCGTCCGACCGGAGGCTACGTTAGTCTGTATACTAGTACACACGCTCCGGGGGGTAATTTTGGCCCCGGAATGGAATTCTGCAAAACCAGCGCCCTGTCGACCGTCTGGAGTGCCGATTCTGAATTGTGGTGACATAAGCGATTCTGATGCACATGCGGAAAGTTATGCCCAATTCTTTTGCTGAAGGGGTAGGAATAAACTAGAGGGGGTGACTATAGTAGGATTGTAGATACCTGAAATAGTAGGATTGTAGAATTTCTGGGACGTTACAGATCTCGCGTCGATTTGAACACGACTTCCGATCTCTGTGACTGAGCGGCTCCGCGTGTGGGGTCCGCCAGCGATTCGCGTAATCGAGGGAGTCGCTACTGCCAAAAAACCTTGGAATAGGGGAGATCGTCGGCTAGAATCGCAATTTCGGAGTGATAAACGAAGGTTTTTCGACCCGAAACGACGTCTTATCGCTGAGGCAATAAGGGGGTGTCGAGCGCCTCTGAGTCTCGATTCAGAATTGGGGTCTTAAAAGCAATTCTGATAACCGAGCGAAAGGTTATGCCCGTTTGAGTGAAGGGGTGTCCGTATGCGATCGCATCGGCGGCCTACGACCGCGCTCCGGAGAGGAATTTGGGCGCCGGACCTGAAATCTCCGAATGTGACCATTTACCGATCGGGTCGAAGAGCCGATTCTGAATTGGGGCCCGCAGACGGTTCCGACCCCCGAGCGAATAAATATCCGCGTCGGACCGGAGGGTACGGCAGTCGGTGTACTAGGAACACGCTCCAGGGGGAATTTTGGCCCCAGAATGGAATTCCGCGAAACCAGCGCCCTGTCGACCGTCTCAGAGGGCCGATTCCGAATTGTGGTGACATAAGCGATTCCGATGCCCGTGCGGAAAGTTATGCCCAATTATTTCACTGAAGGGGTGGGAATAAACCGGAGGGGGTGACTATATCGGCAATGTTCGGGCGCCCATATCCACGACCTGGGGAGGAGATCTCGCGTCGAGTTGAACATGACTTCCGATCCCTGTGACTGGGCGGCTCCGTGTGTGGGGTCCGCCAGCGATTCGCGTAATCGAGGTAGTTGCTACTGCCCAAAAACCCTGGAATAGGGGAGATCGTCGGCTCGAATCGTAATTTTGGAGTGAGAAACGAAGGTTTTTCGACCCCGAAACGACGTCTTATCGCCTGAGGCAATAAGGGGTCGTCGAGCGCCTCTGAGTGCTGATTCCGAATTGGGGTCTAATAAGCGATTCCGATAACCGAGCAAAAAGTTATGCCCGTTTGAGCGAAGGGGTGTCCGTATGCGATCGCATCGGCAGCCTGCGACCGCGCTCCCAGAGAGGAATTTGGGCGCCGGACCGGAAATCTCCGAATGCGACCATTTATCGATTGAGTCGAAGTGTCGATTCTGAATTGGGGCTTCGCAGGTGGTTCCGACCCTCGGGCGAATAAATATCCGCGTCCGACCGGAGGGTACGGCAATCGGTGTACTAGTACACACGCTCCGG
The DNA here is from genome assembly GCA_014218235.1 of Colocasia esculenta. Taxonomy (NCBI): domain Eukaryota; kingdom Viridiplantae; phylum Streptophyta; class Magnoliopsida; order Alismatales; family Araceae; genus Colocasia; species Colocasia esculenta. The sequence goes on from CM024761.1 coordinate 7,388,604, forward strand.
GGGGCAATTTTGGCCCTGGAATGGAATTCCGCGAAACCAGCGCCCTGTCGACCGTCTTGGAGTGCCGATTCCAAATTGTGGGGAAATAAGCGATTCCGATGCCCGTGCGGAAAGTTATGTACAATTCTTTCGCTGAAGGGGTGGGAATAAACCGGAGGGGGTTACTATATCGGGGATGTTCGGGCACCCATATCCACGACCTCAGAAGGAGATCGAGCGTCGAGTTGAACATGACTTCCGATCGCTGTGACTGGGCGGCTCCGCGTGTGGGGTCCGCCAGCGATTCGCGTAATCGAGGGAGTCGCTACTGCCAAAAAACCTTGGAGTAGGAGAGATCGTCGGCTCGAATAGCAATTTCGGAGTGAGAAACGAAGCTTTTTCGACCCCGATACGACGTCTTATCGCCTGAAGCAATGAGGGGGCGTCGAGGGCCTCTGAGTGCCGATTCCGAATTGGGGTCTTATAAGCGATTCCGATAACCGAGCGAAAAGTTATGCCCGTTTGAGCGAAGCGGTGTCCGTATGCGATCGCATCGGCAGCCTGCGACCGCGCTCCCGGAGAGGAATTTGGGCGCCGGACCTGAAATCTCCGAATGTGACCATTTACCGACCGGGTCGAAGTGCCGATTCTGAATTGGGGCCTCGCGGGCGGTTCCGACCCCCGGGCGAATAAATATCCGCGTCCGACCTGAGGGTACGACAGTCGGTGTACTAGTACACACGCTCCGGGGGGAATTTTGGCCCCGAAACGGAATTCTGCAAAACCAGTGCCCTGTCGACCGTCTCGGAGTGCCGATTCCGAATTGTGGTCACATAAGTGATTCTGATGCCCGTGCGGAAAGTTTTGCCCAATTCTTTCGCTGAAGGGGTGGGAATAAACCGGAGGGGGTGACTATATCGGCTATGTTTGGGCACCCATACCCACGACCTGTGGAGGAGATCTCGCGTCGAGTTGAACACGACGTCCGATCGCTGTGACTGTGCAACTCCGCGTGTGGGGTCCGCTAGTGATTCGCGTAATCGAGGGAGTCGCTACTGCCAAAAAACCATGGAATAAGGGAGATCGTCAGCTAGAATCGCAATTTCAGAGTGTGAAACGATGGTTTTTCGACCCCGAAACGACGTCTTTTCGCCTGAGGCGATAAGGACGCGTCGAGCGCCTCTGAGTGCCGATTCCGAATTGGGGTCTTATAAGCGATTCCGATAACCGAGCGAAAAGTTATGCCCATTTGAGCGAAGGGGTGTCCGTATGCGATCGCATCGGCAGCATGCGACCGCGCTCCCAGGGAGGAATTTCGGCGCCGGACAGGAAATCTCCGAATGCGACCATTTATCGACCGGGTCGAAGTGCCGATTCTGAATTGGGGCCTCGCGGGTGGTTCCGACCCTCGGGCGAATAAATATCCGCGTCCGACCGGAGGGTACGGCAGTCGGTGTACTAGTACATACGCTCCGGGGGGAATTTTGGCCCCGGAATGGAATTCTGCGAAACCAGCGCTCTGTCGACCGTCTCGGAGTGTCGATTCCGAATTGTGGTCACATAAGCGATTCCGATGCCCGTGCGGAAAGTTATGCCCAATTCTTTCGCTGAAGGGGTGGGAATAAACCGGAGGGGGTGACTATATCGGCGATGTTCGGGCACCCATATCCATGACCTGTGGAGGAGATCTCGCGTCGAGTTGAACACGACATCCGATCCCTGTGACTGGGCGGCTCCGCGTGTGGGGTCCGCCAGTGATTCGCGTAATCGAGGGAGTCGCTACTGCCAAAAAACCTGGAATAGGGGAGATCGTCGGCTAGAATCGCAATTTCGGAGTGAGAAACGAAGCTTTTTCGACCCCGAAACGACGTCTTATTGTCATAGGCAATAAGGGGGTGTCGAGCGCCTCTGAGTGCCGATTCCGAATTGGCGTCTTAAAAGCGATTCCGATAACCGAGCGAAAAGTTATGTCCATTTGAGCGAAGGGGTGTCCGTATGCGATCGCATCGGCAGCCTGCGACCGTGCTCCCAGAGAGGAATTTCGGCGCCATACCAAAAATCTCCGAATGCGACCATTTATCGACCGGGTCGAAGTGCCAATTCTGAATTGGGGCCTCGCGGGTGGTTCCAACCCCCGGGCGAATAAATATCCGCGTCCGACCGGAGGGTACGGCAGTCGGAGTACTAGTAGACACGCTCCGGGGGGGAATTTTGGCTCCGGAATGGAATTCTGCGAAACCAACGCTCTGTCGACTGTCTCGGAGTGCCGATTCCGAATTGTGGTCACATTAGCGATTCCGATGCCCGTGCGGAAAGTTATGCCCAATTCTTTCGCTGAAGGGGTGGGAATAAACCGGAGGGGGTGACTATATCGGCGATGTTTGGGCACCCATATCCGCGAATGGGGAGGACATCTCGCATCGAGTTGAACATGACTTTCGATCTCTGTGACTGGGCAGCTCCGCGTATGGGGTCCGCCAGCGATTCGCGTAATCGAAGGAGTCGCTACTGCGAAAAAATCTTGGAATAGGGGAGATCGTCGGCTAGAATCGCAATTTCGGAGTGATAAACGATAGTTTTTCGACCCCGAAACGACGTCTTATCGCTTGAGGCAATAAGGGGGTGTCGAGTGCCTCTGAGTGTCGATTCCGAATTGGGGTCTAAAAAGTGATTCCGATAACCGAGCGAAAGGTTATGGCCGTTTGAGCGAAGCGGTGTCCGTATGCGATCGCATCGGCAGCCTACGACCGCGCTCCCGGAGAGGAATTTGGGCGCCGGACCTAAAACTCCGAATGCGACCATTTACCGACCGGGTCGAAGTGCCGATTCTGAATTGGGGCCTCGTGGGCGGTTCCGACCCCCGGGCGAATAAATATCCGCGTCAGACCGGAGGGTACGGCAGTCGGTGTACTAGTACACACGCTCCAGGGGGAATTTTGGCCCCGGAATGGAATTCCGCAAAACCAGTGCCCTGTCGACCGTCTCGGAGGGCCAATTCCGAATTGTGGTGACATAAGCAATTCCGATGCCCGTGCGAAAAGTTATGCCCAATTCTTTCGCTGAAGGGGTGGGAATAAACCGGAGGGGGTGACTATATGGGCGATGTTCGGGCACCCATATCCACGACCTGGGGAGGAGATCTCACATCGAGTTGAACACGACTTCCGATCTCTTTGACTGGGCTGCTCCGCGTGTGGGTCCGCCAGTGATTCGCGTAATTGTGGAGTCGCTACTGCCAAAAACCTTGGAATAGGGGAGATCGTCGGCTAGATCGCAATTTCGGAGATAACGAAGGTTTTTCGACCCCGAAACGACGTCTTATCGCCTGAGGCAATAGGGGGGCATCGAGCGCCTCTGAGTGTCGATTCCGAATTGGGTCTTATAAGCGATTCCGGTAACCGAGCGAAAGGTTATGCCCGTTTGAGTGATGCGGTGTCCGTTTGCGATCACATCGGCGGCCTACGACCGCGCTCCCGGAGAGGAATTTGGGCGCCGGACCTGAAATCTCCGAATGCGGCCATTTACCGACCAAGTCGAAGTGCCGATTCTGAATTGGGGCCTCGCGGGCGGTTCCGACCCCCGGGCGAATAAATATCCGCTTCCGACCGGAGGGTACAGCAGTCGGTGTACTAGTACACACGCTCTAGGGAGAATTTTGGCCCCAGAACAGAATTCTGTGAAACCAGTGCCCTGTCGACCATCTCGGAGCGCCGATTCCGAATTGTGGTCACATAAGCGATACCGATGCCCGTGCGGAAAGTTATGCCCAATTCTTTCGCTGAAGGGGTGGGAATAAACCGAGGGGGTGACTATATCGGCAATGTAGGTCACCGATATCCACGACCTGGGGAGAGATCTCGCGTCGAGTTGAACAGACTTCCGATCTCTGTGACTGGGCCTCCGCGTGTGGCGCCGCCAGCGATTCGCGTAATCGAGGGAGTCGCTACTGCCAAAAACCTTGGAATAGGGGAGATCGTCGGCTAGAATCGCAATTTCGGAGTGAGAAACGAAGGTTTTTAGACCCCGAAACGACGTCTTAAATCGCCTGAGGGAAATAGGGGGCATCGAGCGCCTCTCTGAGTGCCGATTCCGAATTGGGATCTTATCAGAGATTCCGATAACCGAGTGAAAAGTTATGCCCGTTTGAGCGAAGGGGTGTCCGTATGCGATCGCATCGGCAGCCTGCGACCGTGCTCCCAGAGAGGAATTTTGGGCGCCGGACCAAATCTCCGAATGCAACCATTTATCGATCGGGTCGAAGTGCCGATTCTGAATTGGGCCTCGCGGTGGTTCCGACCCTCGGGCGAATAATATCCGCGTCCGACCGGAGGGTACAGCAGTCGTGTACTAGTACATACGCTCCGGGGTGCAATTTTGCCCCGGAATGAATTCCGCAAAACCAGTGCCATGTCGACCGTCTCGGAGTGCCGATTCCAAATTGTGGTGACATAAGCGATTCCGATGCCCGTGCAGAAAGTTATGCCCTTCTTCGCTGAAGGGTTGGAATAACCCGGGGGGTGACTATATCGGCGATGTTCGGGCACCCATATCCACGACCTCGGGAGGATCTCGTGTCGAGTTGAACACGACTTCCGATCACTGTGACTGGGCGACTCCGCGTTTGGGGTCCGCCAGCGATTCGCGTAATAGAGGGAGTCGCTACTGCCAAAAAACCTTGGAATAAGGGAGATCGTCGGCTCGAATCGCAATTTCGGAGTGAGAAATGAAGCTTTTTCGACCCCGAAACGACGTCTTATCGCCTGAAGCAACAATGGGGCATCGAGGGCCTATGAGTGTCGATTCCGAATTGGGGTCTTATAAGCGATTCCGATAACCGAGCGAAAAGTTATGCCCGTTTGAGCGAAGCGGTGTCCGTATGCGATCGCATCGGCGGCCTAAGACCGCGCTCCCGGAGAGGAATTTGGGCGCCGGACCTGAAATCTCCTAATGCGACCATTTACCGACCGGGTCGAAGTGCCGATTCTTATTGTCGCTCGAGGGCGGTTCCGACCCCCGGCGAATAAATATCCGCATCCGACTAGAGGGTACGGTAGTCGGTGTACTAATACACGCTCCGGGGGGGAATTTTGGCCCCGGAACGGAATTCTGAGAAACCAGTGCCCTATCGACTGTCTCGGAGTGCCGATTCTGTATTGTGGTCACATCAAGTGATTCTAATGCCCGTGCGGAAAGTTTTGTCCAATTCTTTCGCTGAAGGGTGGGAATAAAACGGAGGGGCTACTATATTGGCGATGTTTGGGCACCCATATCCACGACCTGTAGAGGAGATCTCGCGTCGAGTTGACACGACTTCCGATCGCTGTGACTGTGCGGCTCCGCGTGTGGGGTCCGCCAGTGATTCGCGTAATCGAGGGAGTCGCTACTTAGCAAAAAAACCTTGGAATAGGGGAGATCTTGGCTAGAATCGCAATTTCGGAGTTTAAAACGATGGTTTTTGGACCCCGAAACGACGTCTTTTCGACTGAGGCATAAGGCCTTGTCGAGCGCCTCTGAGTGCCGATTCCGAATTGGGGTCTTATAAGCGATTCCGATAACCGAGCGAAAAGTTATGCCCGTTTGAGCGAAGGGTGTCCGTATGCGATCGCAACGGCACCTGCGACCGTGGCTCCCAGAGAGGAATTTGGGCGCCGACCCGAATCTTCGAATGCGACCATTTATCGATCGGGTCGAAGTGCCGATTCTGATTGTGGCCTCGCGGGCGGTTCCAACCACCCGGGCGAATAAATATCCGCATCCGACCAGAGGGTACGTAGTCGGTGTACTACACACGCCTCCGGGGGGAATTTTGGCCCCGGAACAGAATTCTGCGAAACCAGTGCCCTGTCGACCGTCTCGGGTGCTGATTCTAATTGTGTCACATAAGTGATTCTGATGCCCGTGCGGAAAGTTTTGCCCAATTATTTCGCTGAAGGGGTAGGAATAAACAGAGGGGGTGACTATATCGGCGATGTTTGGGCACCCATATCCACGACCTGTGGAGGAGATCTCGTGTCGAGTTGAACACGACGTCCGATCGCTGTGATTATGCGGCTCCGCGTGTGGGGTCCGCCAGCGATTCGCGTAATCGAGGGAGTCGTTATGCCAAAAAAACCATGAAAAGGGGAGATCGTCGGCTAGAATCGCAATTTCAGAGTGTGTAACGAGGGTTTTTCGACCCCCGAAACGACGTCTTTTCGCCTGAGGCGATAAGGCCGCGTCGAGCGCCTCAGAGTGCCGATTCTGAATTGGGGTCTTATAAGCGATTCTGATAACCGAGCGAAAAGTTATGTCCATTTGAGCGAAGAGGTGTCCGTATGCGATCGCATCGGCAGCCTGCGACCGCGCTCCCAGAGAGGAATTTCGGCGCCGGACCGGAAATCTCCGAATGCGACCATCTATCGACCGGGTCGAAGTGCCGATTCTGAATTGGGGCCTCGCGGGTGGTTCCGACCCTCGGGCGAATAAATATCCGCGTCCGACCGGAGGGTACGGCAGTCGGTGTACTAGTACACACGCTCCGGGGGGCAATTTGGCCCTGGAATGGAATTCCGCGAAACTAGTGCCCTGTCGACCGTCTCGGAGTGCCGATTCCAAATTGTGGTGACATATGCGATTCCGATGCCCGTGCGGAAAGGTGCCCAATTTTTTCGCTGAAGAGGTGGGAATAACCGGAGGGGGTGACTATATCGGCGATGTTCAGGCACCCATACCCATGACCTCGGGAGGAGATCTCGCGTCGAGTTGAACATGACTTCCGATCGCTGTGACTGGGCGGTTCTGCGTGTGGGGTCCGCCAGCGATTCGCGTAATAGAGGGAGTCGCTACTGCCAAAAAACCTTGGAATAGGGGAGATCGTCGGCTCGAATCGCAATTTCGGAGTAAGAAACGAAGCTTTTTCGACCCCGAAACGACGTCTTATCGCCTGAAGCAAAAAGGCGTCGAGGGCCACTGAGTGCCGATTCCGAATTGGGGTCTTATAAGCGATTCCGATAATCGAGCGAAAAGTTTGCCCGTTTGAGCGAAGCGGTGTCCGTATGCGATCGCATCGGCGGCCTACGACCGCGCTCCCGGAGAGGAATTTGGGCGTCGGACCTGAAATCTCCGAATGCGACCATTTACCGACCGGGTCGAAGTGCCGATTCTGAATTGTGGCCTCGCGGGCGGTTCCAACCCCCGGGCGAATAAATATCCGCATCCGACCAGAGGGTACGGTAGTCGGTGTACTACACACGCTCCGGGGGGGAATTTTGGCCCCGGAACAGAATTCTACGAAACCAGTGCCCTGTTGACCGTCTCGGAGTGCCGATTCTGAATTGTGGTCACATAAGTGATTCTGATGCCCGTGCGAAAAGTTTTGCCCAATTCTTTCGCTGAAGGGGTAGGAATAAAAAGGAGGGGGTGACTATATCGGCGATGTTTGGGCACCCATATCCACGACCTGGGGAGGAGATATCGTGTCGAGTTGAACACGACGTCCGATCGCTGTGATTATGCGGCTCCGCGTGTGGGGTCCGCCAGCGATTCGCGTAATCGAGGGAGTCGTTACTGCCAAAAAACCATGAAATAGGGGAGATCGTCGGCTACAATCGCAATTTCAGAGTGTGAAACGATGGTTTTTCGACCCCCGAAATGACGTCTTTTCGCCTGACGCAATAAGGCCGCGTCGAGCGCCTCTGAGTGCCGATTCTGAATTGAGGTCTTATAAGCGATTCTGATAACCGAGCGAAAAGTTATGTCCATTTGAGCTAAGGGGTGTCCGTATGCGATCTCATCGGCAGCCTGCGACCGCGCTCCCAGAGAGGAATTTCGGCGCCGGACCGGAAATCTCCGAATGCGACCATTTATCGACCGGTTCGAAGTGCCGATTCTGAATTGGGGCCTCGCGGGTGGTTCCAACCCTCGGGCGAATAATATCCGCGTCCGACCGGAGGGTACGGCAGTCGGTGTACTAGTACACACGCTCCGGGGGGGAATTTTGACCCCGCAATGGATTTCTGCGAAACCAGCGCTCTGTCGATCGTCTCGGAGTGCCGATTCCGAATTGTGGTCACATAAGCGATTCGATGCCTGTGCGGAAAGTTATGCCTAATTCTTTCGCTGAAGGGGTGGGAATATAAACGGAGGGGTGACTATATCGGCGATGTTCGTGCACCCATATCCACGACCTGGGGAGGAGATCTCGCGTCGAGCTGAACACGACATCCGATCGCTGTGATTGGGCGGCTCCGCGTGTGGGGTCCGCCAGCGATTCGCATAATCGTTGTAGTCGCTATTGCCAAAAAACATTGGAATAGGGGAGATCGTCGGCTGGAATCGCAATTTCGAAGTGAGAAACGAAGCTTTTTCGACCCCGAAACGACGTCTTATCGCCTGAGCAATAAGAAGGCGTCGAGCGCCTCTGAGTGCCGATTTCGAATTGGGGTCTTATAAGCGATTCCGATAACCGAGCGAAAGTTATGCCCGTTTGAGCGAAGGGCTGTCCGTATGCGATCGCATCGGCAGCCTGCGACCCTGCTCCCAGAGAGGAATTTGGGCCCCGGACCGAAAATATTCGAATGCGACCATTTATCGATCGGGTCGAAGTGCCGATTCAGAATTGGGGCCTCGAGGGCGGTTCCGACCCCGGGCGAATAAATATCCACGTCCGACTGGAGGGTACGGAAGTCGGTGTACTAGTACACACGCTCCGGGGGAGAAATTTGGCCCCGAAACGGAATACTGCGAAACCAGTGCCCTCTCGACCGTCTCGGAGTGCCGATTCCGAATTGTGGTCACATATGTTATTCTGATGCCCGTGCGGAAAGTTTTGCCAATTCTTTCGCTGAAGGGGTGGGAATAAACCGGAGGGGGTGACTATATCGGCGATGTTTGGGCACCCATATCCACGACCTGGGGAGGAGATCTCGCGTCGAGTTGAAGACGACGTCCGATCGCTGTGACTGTGCGGGTCCGCGTGTGGGGTCCGCCAGCGATTCAAGTAATCGAGGGAGTCGCTACTACCAAAAAACCATGGAATAGGGGAGATCATCGGGTAGAAACGCAATTTCGGAGAGCAAAACGATGGTTTTCATCCCCGAAACGACATCTTTTCGACTGAGGCGATAAGGCCGCGTCGAGTGCCTCTGAGTTCCGATTCCGAATTGGGGTCTTATAAGCGATTACGATAACCGAGCGAAAAGTTATGTCCATTTGAGCAAAGGGTGTCCGTATGCGATCGCATCGACAGTCTGCGACCGCGCTCCCAGAGAGGAATTTCGGCATCGGACCGGAAATCTCCGAATGCGACCATTTATCGACCGGGTCGAAGTGCCGATTCTGAATTGGGGCCTTGCGGGTGGTTCAGACCCTCGGGCGAATAAATATCCACGTCCGACCGGAGCGTACGGCAGTCGGTGTACTAGTAGACACGCTCCGGGGGGGATTTGGCCCCGGAATGGAATTCTGCGAAACCAGCGCTCTGTCGACCGTCTCGGAGTGCCGATTCCGAATTGTGGTCACATAAGCGATTCCGATGTCCGTGCGGAAAGTTATGCCCAATTCTTTTGCTAAGGGGTGGGAATAAACGGAGGGGGTGACTATATCGGCGATGTTCGGGCATCCATATCCACGACTGGGGAGGAGATCTCACGTCGAGTTGAACACGACTTCCGATCTCTGTGACTGGCGGCTCCGCGTGTGGGTCCGCCTGCGATTCGCGTAATCGAGGGAGTCGCTACTGCCAAAAAATCATGAATATGGGAGATCGTCGGCTTGAATCGCATATTCGGAGTGAGAAACGAAGGTTTTTAGACCCCGAAACGACGTCTTATCGCCTGAGACAATAAGAAGGCGTCGAACGCCTCTAAGTGCCGATTTCGAATTGGGGTCTTTTAAGCGATTCCGATAACCGAGCGAAAAGTTATGCCCGTTTGAGCGAAGGGCTGTCCGTATGCGATCGCATCGGCAGCCGGCGACCGTGCTCCCAGAGAGGAATTTGGGCGACGGACCGAAAATCTTCGAATGCGATCATTTATCGATCGGGTCGAAGTGCCGATCCTGAATTGGGGCCTCGCGGGTGGTTCCGACCTCGGGCGAATAAATATCTACGTCCGACCGGAGGGTACGACAGTCGGTGTACTAGTACACACGCTCCGGTGGGCAATTTTGGCCCCAGAATGGAATTCCGTGAAACCAGTGCCCTGTCGACCGTCTCGGAGTGCCGATTCCAAATTGTGGTGACATAAGCTATTCCGATGCACGTGCGGAAAGTTATGCCCAATTCTTTCGCTGAAGGGGTGGGAATAAACCGGAGGGGGTGACTATATCGGCAATTTTCGGGCACCCATATCCACGACCTCGGGAGGAGATCTCGCGTCAAGTTGAACACGACTTCCGATCGCTGTGACTGGGCGGCTCCACGTGTGGGGTCCGCCAGCGATTCGCGTAATAGAGGGAGTCGCTACTGCCAAAAAACTTTGGAATAGGGGAGATCGTCGGCTCGAATCGCACTTTCGGAGTGAGAAACGAGGCTTTTTCACCCCGAAATGACGTCTTATCGCCTAAAGCAAAAAGGGGGCGTCGAGGGCCTCTGAGTGCCGATTCCGAATTGGGGTCTTATAAGCGATTCCAATAACCGAGCAAAAAGTTATGCCCGTTTGAGCGAAGCGGTGTCCGTATGCGATCGCATCGACGGCCTATGACGCGCTCCCGGAGAGGAATTTGGGCGCCGGACCTGAAATCTCCTAATGCAACCATTTACCGACCGGGTCGAAGTGCCGATTCTGAATTGTGGCCTTGCGGACAGTTCCGACCCCGGGCGAGTAAATATCCGCATCCGACCAGACGGTACGGTAGTCGGTGGACTAGTATACACGCTCCGGGGGGGGGGGGGAATTTTGGCCCCGGAACGGAATTCTGCGAAACCATTGCCCTGTCGACCGTCTCGGAGTGCCGATCTGAATTGTGGTCACATAAGTGATTCTGATGCCCGTGCGGAAAGTTTTGCCCAATTCTTTCGCTGAAGGGGTAGGAATAAACAGGAGGGGGTGACTAATCGGCGATGTTTGGGTACCCATATCCACGACTTGAAGGAGATATCGTGTCGAGTTGAACACGAAGTCCGATCGCTGGACTGTGCGGCTCCACGTGTGGGGTCCGCCAGCGATTCGCGTAATCGAGGGAGCGCTACTTCAAAAAAACCATGAAATAGGGGAGATCGTCGGCTAGAATCGCAATTTCAGAGTGATGAACGAGGTTTTTCGAACCCCGAAACGACGTCTTTCGCCTGAGGCGATAAGGCCGCGTCGAGCGCCTAGAGTGCCGATTCTGAATTGGGGTTTATAAGCGATTTCTGATAAACGAGCGAAAAGTTATGTCCATTGAGCGAAGGGGGTGTCCGTGGCGATCGCATCGACGCCTGCGACCGCGCTCCCAGAGGGGAATTTCGGCGCCGGACCGAAATCTCCGAATGCGACCATCTATCGACCAGGTCGAAGTGCCGATTCTGAATTGGGGCCTCGCGGGTGGTTCCGACCTCGGGCGAATAAATATCCGCGTCCGACCGAGGGTTACGGGTCGGTGTACTAGTACACACGCTCCGGGGGGCAATTTGGCCCTGGAATGGTATTCCGCGAAACTAGTGCCCTGTCGACCGTCTCGGAGTGCCGATTCCAAATTGTGGTGACATAAAGCGATTTCGATGCCCGTGCGGAAGGTTATGCCCAATTTTTTTGCTGAAGAGGTGGGAATAAACGGAGGGGGTGACTATATCGGCAATGCTCGGGCACCCATACCCACGACCTGGGAGGAGATCTCGCGTCGAGTTGAACATGACTTCCGATCGTTGTGACTGGGCGGCTCTGCGTGTGGGATCCGCCAGCGATTCGCGTAATAGAGGGAGTCGCTACTGCCAAAAAACCTGGATAGGGGAGATCGTCGGCTCGAATCGCAATTTCGGAGTGAGAAACGAAGCTTTTTCGACACCCGAAACGACGTCTTTCGCCTGAGCAGTATGAAGGCGTCGAGCGCCTCTGAGTGGCCGACTCCGAATTGGGTCTTATAAGCGATCCGATAACCGAGCGAAAATTTATGCCCGTTGAGCGAAGTGGTGTCCTTATGCGATCGATCGGCAGCCTGCGACCGTGCTCCAGAGAGGAATTGGGGCGCCGGACGAATCTATGAATGTGACCATTACCGAGGGTCGAAGTGCCGATTCTGAATTGGGGCCTGCGGGGCGGTTCCGACCCCCGGGCGAATAAATATCCACGTCCGACCGAAGGGTACGTCAGTCGGTGTACTAGTACACACGCTCTGGAGGGGAATTTTGGCCCCGAAGGAATTCTGCAAAACCAGTGCCCTGTCGACTGTCTAGGAGTGCCGATTCCGAATTGTGGTCACATACGTGCTATGATGCCGTGTGGAAAGTTTTGCCCAATTCTTTCGCTGAAGGGGTGGGAATAAACCGAAGGGGGTGACTATATCGGCGATGTTTGGGCACCCATATCCATGACCTGTGGAGGAGATCTCGCGTCGAGTTGAACACGACATCCGATCCTTGTGACTGGGCGGCTCCGCGTGTGGGGTCCGCCAGTGATTCGCGTAATCTTGGTAGTTGCTACTGCCAAAAAACCTTGGAATAGGGGAGATCGTCGGCTAGAATCGCAATTTCGGAGTGAGAAATGAAGCTTTTTCGACCCCGAAACGACGTCTTATTGTCATAGGCAATAAGGGGGTGTCGAGCGCCTCTGAGTGCCGATTCCGAATTGGCGTCTTAAAAGCGATTCCGATAACCGAGCGAAAAGTTATGTCCATTTGAGCGAAGGGGTGTCCATATGTGATCGCATCGGCAGCCTGCGACCGCGCTCCCAAAGAGGGTACGGCAGTCGGTGTACTAGTAGACACGCTCCGGGTGGAATTTTGGCCCCATAATGGAATCCTGCGAAACCAGCGTTCTGTCGACCGTCTCGGAGTGCCGATTCCGAATTGTGGTCACATAAGCGATTCCGATGCCCGTGCGGAATGTTATGTCCAATTCTTTCGCTGAAGGGGTGGGAATAAACCGTAGGGGTGACTATATCGGCGATGTTCGGGTACCCATATCCACTACCTGGGGAGGAGATCTCGCGTCAAGTTGAACACGACTTCCGATCGCTGTGACTAGGCAGCTCCGCGTGTGGGGTCTGCCAGTGGTTCGCGTAATCGAGGGAATCGCTACTGCCAAAAAACCTCGGAATAGGGGAGATCGTCGGCTAGAATCGCAATTTCAGAGTGAGAAACGAAGGTTTTTCGACCCCGAAACGACGACTTATCACCTGAGGCAATAAGGGGGCATCGAGGGCCTCTGAGTGCCGATTCCGAATTGGGGTCTTATAAGCGATTTCGATAACCGAGCGAAACGCTATGCCCGTTTGAGCGAAGGGGTGTCCGTATGCGATCGCATCGGCAGCCTGCGACCGCGCTCCCGGAGAGGAATTTGGGAGCCGGACCGGAAATCTCCAAATGTGACCATTTACCGACCGGGTCGAAGTGCTGATTCTGAATTGGGGCCTCGTGGGCGGTTCCGACCCCCGGGCGAATAAATATCCGCGTCCGATCGGAGGGTACGACAGTCGGTGTACTAGTACACACGCTCCGGGGAGGGAATTTTGGCCCCGGAATGGAATTCTGCGAAACCAGCGCCCTGTCGACCGTCTCAGAGTGCCTATGCCGAATTGTGGTCACATAAGTGATTCCGATGCCCGTGCGGAAATTTATGCCCAATTCTTTCGCTGAAGGGGTGGGAATAAACCGAAGGGGTGACTATATCGGCGATGTTCGGGCACCCATATCCACGACCTGGGGAGGAGATCTCACGTCGAGTTGAACACAACTTCTGATCGCTGTGACTGAGCGGCTCCGCGTGTGGGGTCTGCCAGTGATTCGCGTAATCGAAGAAGTTGCTACTGCCAAAAAACCTTGGAATAGAGGAGATCGTCAGCTAGAATCGCAATTTCGGAGTGCGAAACGAAGGTTTTTCGACCCTGAAACAACATCTTATCGCCTGAGGCAATAAGGGGGCGTCGAGCGCCTCTGAGCGCCGATTCCGAATTGGGGTCTTATAAGCAATTCCGATAACCGAGCGAAAAGTTATGCCCGTTTGAGCGAAGGGGTGTCCGTATGCGATCGCATCGGCAGCTTGCGACCGAGCTCCCAGAGAGGAATTTGGGCACCGGACCGGAAATCTCCGAATGCGACCATTTATCGATCGGGTCGAAGTGCCGATTCTGAATTGAGGCCTCGCGGGTGGTTCCGACCCTCGGGCGAATAAATATCGGCGTCCGACCAGAGGGTACGGCAGTCGGTGTACTAGTACACACGCTTCGGGGGGTAATTTTGGCCCCCGAATGAAATTCCGCGAAACCAGCGCCCTGTCGACCATCTCGGAGTGCCGATTCCGAATTGTGGTCACATAAGTGATTCTGATGCCCGTGCGGAAAGTTTTGCCCAATTCTTTCGCTGAAGGGGTGGGAATAAACCGGAGGGGGTGACTATATCGGCGATGTTTGGGCACCCATATACACGACCTGGGGAGGAGATCTCGTGTCGAGTTGAACACGATGTCCGATCGCTGTGACTGTGCGGCTCCGCGTGTGGGGTTCGCCAGCGATTCGCATAATCGAGGGAGTCGTTACTGCCAAAAAACCATGGAATAGGGGAGATCGTCGGCTAGAATCGCAATTTCAGTGTGCGAAACGATGGTTTTTCGACCCCGAAACGATGTCTTCTCGACTGAGGCGATAAGGCCGCGTCGAGCGCCTCTGAGTGCCGATTCCGAATTGGGGTTTTATAAGCGATTCCGATAACCGAGCGAAAAGTTATGTCCATTTCAGCGAAGGGGTGTCCGTATGCGATCGCATCGGCAGCCTGCGACCGCGCTCCCAGAGAGGAATTTCGGCGCCGGACCAAAAATCTCCGAATGCGACCATTTATCGACCGGGTCGAAGTGTCGATTCTGAATTAGGGCCTCGCGGGTGGTTCCGACCCCCGGGCGAATAAATATCCACGTCCGACCGGAGGGTACGGCAGTCGGTGTACTAATAGACACGCTCCGGGGGGAATTTTGGCCCCGGAATGGAATTCTGCGAAACCAGCGCTCTGTCGACCGTCTCGGAGTGCCGATTCCGAATTGTGGTCACATAAGCGATTCCGATACTCGTGCGGAAAGTTATGCCCAATTCTTTTGCAGAAGGGGTGGGAATAAACCGGAGGGGGTGACTATATCGGCGATGTTCGGGCACCCATATCCACGACCTGGGGAGGAGATCTCGCGTCGAGTTGAACATGACTTCCGATCTCTGTGACTGGGCGGCTCCGCGTGTGGGGTCCGCCAGCGATTCGCGTAATCGAGGGAGTCGCTACTGCCAAAAAACCTTGGAATAGGGGAGATCGTCGGCTAGAATCGCAATTTCGGAGTGATAAACGAAGGTTTTTCGACCCCGAAATGACGTCTTATCGCTTGAGGCAATAAGGGGGTGTCGAGCGCCTCTGAGTGTCGATTCCGAATTGGGGTCTTAAAAGCGATTCCAATAACCGAGCGAAAGGTTATGCCCGTTTGAGCGAAGCGGTGTCCGTAAGTGATCGCATCGGCGGCCTACGACCGCGCTCCGGGAGAGGAATTTGGGCGCCGGACCTAAAATCTCCGAATGTGACCATTTACCGACCAGGTCGAAGTGCCGATTCTAAATTGGGGCCTCGCGGCCGGTTCCGACCCCCGGGCGAATAAATATCCACGTCCGACCGAAGGGTACGGCAGTCGGTGTACTAGTACACACGCTACAGGGGGAATTTTGGCCCCAGAAAAGAATTCTGTGAAACTAGCGCCCTTTCGACCGTCTCGGAGGGCTGATTCCGAATTGTGGTCACATAAGTGATTCCGATGTCCGTACGGAAAGTTATGCCCAATTCATTCGCTGAAGGGGTGGGAATAAACCGGAGGGGGTGACTATATCGGCGATGTTCGGGCACCCATATGAACGACCTGGGGAGGAGATCTCGCGTCGAGTTGAACACAACTTCCGATCGCTGTGACTGGGCGGCTCCGCGTGTGGGGTCTGCTAGTGATTCGCATAATCGAGGGAGTCGCTACTGCCAAAAAACCTTGGAATAGGGAAGATCGTCGGCTAGAATCGCAATTTCAGAGTGAGAAACGAAGGTTTTTCGACCCCGAAATGACGTCTTATCGCCTGAGGCAATAAGGGGGCATCGAGGGCCTCTGAGTGCTGATTCCGAATTGGGTCTTATAAGCGATTTCGATAACCGAGCGAAACGTTATGCTCGTTTGAGCAGAGAGGTGTCCGTATGCGATCGCATTGACGGCCTACGAACGCGCTCCCGGAGAGGAATTTTGGCGCCCGACCGGAAATCTCCGAATGCGACCATTTACCGACCGGGTCGAAGTGCCGATTCTGAATTGAGGCTCGCGGGTGGTTCTGACCCCCAGGCGAATAAATATCCGCGTCCGATCAGAGGTATGGCAGTCGGTGTACTAGTACACACGCTCGGGGGGGGGGGGGGGGGGGGGGGGGGGGAATTTTGGCCCCGGAACGGAATTCTGCGAAACCAACACCAACGCCTATCGACCGTCTTGTAGTGCCGATTCCGAATTGTGGTCACATAAGTGATTCCAATGCCCGTGCGGAAATTTATGCCCAATTCTTTCGCTGAAGGGGTGGCAATAAATCGGAGGGGGTGACTATATCGGCGATGTTCGGGCACCCATATCCACGATCTGGGTAGGAGATCTCGCGTCGAGTTGAACACGACTTCCGATCTCTGTGACTGGGCGGCTCCGCATGTGGGGTCCGCCAGCGATTCGCGTAATCGAGGGAGTCGCTACTGCCAAAAAACCTTGGAATAGGGGAGATCGTCAGCTAGAATTGTAATTTCAGAGTGAGAAACGAAAGTTTTTCGACCCCAAAATGACGTCTTATTGCCTAAGGCAATAAGGGGGCGTCGAGCGCCTCTGAGTGTCGATTCTGAATTGGGGTCTTATAAGTGATTTTGATAATCGAGCGAAAGGTTATGCTCGTTTGAGCGAAGCGGTGTCCGTATGCGATCGCATCGGCGGCCTACGACCGCGCTCCCAGAGAGGAATTTGGGCGCCGGACCTGAAATATCCGAATGCGACCATTTACTGAACGAGTCGAAGTGCCGATTCTGAATTGGGGCCTCGCAGGCGGTTCCGACCCCCGGGCTAATAAATATCCACGTCCGACCGGAGGGTACGGCAGTCGGTGTACTAGTACACACGCTCTAGGGGGAATTTTGGCCCAAGAACAGAATTCCGCGAAACCAGCGCCCTGTCGACCGTCTCGAAGCGCCGATTCCGAATTGTGGTCGCATAAGTGATTCCGATGCCCGTGCGGAAAGTTATGCCCAATTCTTTCGCTGAAGGGGTGGGAATAAACCAGAGGGGGTGACTATATCGGCGATGTTCGGGCACCCATATCTTCGACCTGGGGAGGATATCTCGCGTCGAGTTGAACACGACTTCCGATCGTTGTGACTGGGCGGCTCCGCGTGTGGGGTCCGCCAGCGATTCGCGTAATCGAGGGAATCGCTACTGCCAAAAAACCTTGGAATAGGGGAGATCGTCAGCTAGAATCGTAATTTTGGAGTGAGAAACGAAGGTTTTTCGACCCCGAAACAACGACTTATTGCCTGAGGCAATAAGGGGGCGTCGAGGGCCTCTGAGTGCCGATTCCGAATTGGGGTCTTATAAGCGATTCTGATAACCGAGCGAAAAGTTATGGTCGTTTGAGGGAAGCGGTGTCCGTATGCGATAAGATCGACGGCCTTCGACTGCGCTCCGGGAGAGGAATTTGGGCGCCGGAACGGAAATCTCCGAATGCGACCATTTACCGACCGGGTCGAAGTGTCGATTCTGAATTGGGGCCTCGCGGGCGGTTCCGACCCTCGGGCGAATAAATATCTACGTCCGATCGAAGGGTACGACAGTCGGTGTACTAGTACACACGCTCCAGGGGGAATTTTGGCCCCGAAACGGAATTCTGCGAAACCAGCGCCTGTCGACCGTCTCAGAGTGTCGATTCCGAATTGTGGTCACATAAGTGATTCCGAAGCCTGTGCGGAAATTTATGCCCAATTCTTTCGCTGAAGGGGTGGGAATAAACCACAGGGGTGACTATATCGGGGATGTTCGGGCATCCATATCCACGACCTGGGGAGGAGACCTCGCGTCGAGTTGAACACGACTTCCGATCACTGTGACTGGGCGGCTCCGCGTGTGGAGTCTGCCAGCGATTCGCGTAATCGAGGGAGTCGCTACTGCAAAAAAACCTTGGAATAGGGGAGATCGTCGGCTAGAATCGCAATTTCAGAGTGCGAAACGAAGGTTTTTCGACCCCGAAACAACATCTTATCCCCTATGGCAATAAGGGGGCATCGAGCGCCTCTGAGTTCCGATTCCGAATTGGGGTCTTATAAGCTATTCTGATAACCGAGCGAAACGTTATGCCCGTTTGAGCGAAGGGGTGTCCGTATGCGATCGCATCGGCAGCCTGCGACCACGCTCCCAGAGAGGAATTTGGGCGCCGGACCGGAAATATCCGAATGCGACCATTTACCGACCGGGTCGAAGTGCCGATTCTGAATTGGGGCCTCGCGGGCGGTTCCGACCCCCGGGAGAATAAATATCTGCGTCCGATCAGAGGGTACGGCAGTCGGTGTACTAGTACACACGCTCCGGGGGGCAATTTTGGCCCCGGAATAGAATTCCGCGAAACTAGCGCCCTGTCGACCGTCTCGGAGTGCCGATTCCGAATTGTGGTCACATAAGTGATTCCGATGCCCGTGCGGAAAGTTATGCCCAATTCTTTCGCTGAAGGGGTGGGAATAAACCGGAGGGGGTTACTATATCGGCGATGTTCGGGAACCCATATCCACGACCTGGGGTGGAGATCTTGCGTCGAGTTGAACACGACTTCCGATCGCTGTGACTGGGCGGCTCCGCGTGTGGGGTCCACCAGCGATTCGCGTAATTGAGGGAGTCGCTACTGCCAAAAAACCTTGGAATAGAGGAGATCATCGGCTAGAATCGCAATTTCGGAGTGAGAAACGAAGGTTTTTCGACCCCGAAACGACGACTTATCGCCTAAGACAATAAGGGGGCGTCGAGGGCCTCTGAGTGCCGATTCCGAATTGAGGTCTTATAAGCAATTCTGATAAACGAGCGAAAGGTTATGCCCGTTTGAGCGAAGCGGTGTCCGTATGCGATCGCATCGGCGGCCTACGACCGCGCTCCCGGAGAGGAATTTGGGCGCCGGACCGGATATCTCCAAATGCGACCATTTACCGACCGGGTCAAAGTGCCGATTCTGAATTAGGGCCTCGCGGGCGGTTCCGACCCCCGGGTGAATAAATATCCGCGTCCGATCGGAGGGTACGGCAGTGGTGTACTAGTACACACGCTCCGGGGGGGGAATTTTGGCCCCGAAATGGAATTCTGCGAAACCAGCGCCTGTCGACCGTCTCAGAGTGCCGATTCCGAATTGTGGTCACATAAGTGATTCCGACGCCCGTGCGAAATTTATGCCCAATTCTTTCGCTGAAGGGGTGGGAATAAACCGGAGGGGTGACTATATCAGCGATGTTCGGGCACCAATATCCACGACCTGGGGAGGAGATCTCGCGTCGAGTTGAACACGACTTCCGATCGCTGTGACTGAGCGGCTCCGCGTGTGGGGTCTGCCAGTGATTCGCATAATCGAAGGAGTCGCTACTGCCAAAAAACCTTGGAATAGGGGAGATCGTCGGCTAGAATCGTAATTTTAGTGTGCGAAACGAAGGTTTTTGACCCTGAAACAACGTCTTATTGCCTGAGGCAATAAGGGTGCGTCGAGCGCCTCTGAGTGCCGATTCCGAATTGGGGTCTTATAAGCGATTCCGATAACCGAGCGAAAAGTTATGCCCGTTTGAGCGAAGGGGTGTCCGTATGCGATCGCATCGGCAGCCTGCGACCGCGCTCCCAGAGAGGACTTTGGGCACCGGACCAGAAATCTCCGAATACGACCATTTATCGATCGGGTCGAAGTGCCGATTCTGAATTGGGGCCTTGCCGGTGGTTCCAACACTCGGGCGAATAAATATCCGCGTCCGACCGGTGGGTACGGCAGTCGATGTACTAGTACACACGCTCCGGGGGTCAATTTTCGCCCCGGAATGGAATTCCGCAAAACCAGCGCCCTGTCGACCGTCTCGGAGTGCCGATTCCGAATTGTGGTCACATAAGTGATTCTGATGCCCGTGCGGAATGTGTTGCCCAATTCTTTCGCTGAAGGGGTGGGAATAAACCGGAGGGGGTGACTATATCGGCGATGTTTGGGCACCCATATCCACGACCTGGGGAGGAGATCTCGTGTCGAGTTGAACACTACGTCTGATCGCTGTGACTGTGCGGCTCCGCGTGTGGGGTCCGCCAGCGATTCGCGTAATCGAGGTAGTCGCTACTGCCAAAAAACCATAGAATAGGGTAGATTGTCAGCTAGAATCGCAATTTCAGAGTGCGAAATGATGGTTTTTCGACCCCGAAACGACGTCTTTTCGACTGAGGCGATAAGGCCGCATCGAGCGCCTCTGATTGCCGATTCTGAATTGGGGTCTTATAAGCGATTCCGATAACCGAGCGAAAAGTTATGTCCATTTGAGCAAAGGGGTGTCCGTATGCGATCGCATCGGCAGCCTGCGACCGCGCTCCCAGGGAGGAATTTCGGCGCCGGACCGGAAATCTCCGAATGCGACCATTTATCGACCGGGTCGAAGTGCCGATTCTGAATTGGGGCCTCGCGGGTGGTTCCGACCCCCGGGCGAATAAATATCCGCGTCCGATCGGAGGGTACGACAGTCTGTGTACTAGTAGACACGCTCCGGGGGGAAATTTGGCCCCGGAATGGAATTCTGCGAAACCAGCATTCTGTCGACCGTCTCAGAGTGCCGATTCCGAATTGTGGTCACATAAGCGAGTCCGATGCCCGTGCGGAAAGTTATGCCCAATTCTTTCGCTGAAGGGGTGGGAATAAACCAGAGGAGGTGACTATATCGGCGATGTTCGGGCACCCATATGAACGACCTAGGGAGGAGATCTCTCGTCGAGTTGAACATGACTTCCGCTCTCTGTGACTGGGCGGCTCCGCGTGTGGGGTCTGCCAGCGATTCGCGTAATCGAGGTAGTCGCTACTGCCAAAAAACCTTGTAATAGGGGAGATTGTCGGCTAGAATCGCAATTTCGGAGTGATAAACGAAGGTTCTTCGACCCTGAAACGACGTCTTATCGCATGAGGCAGTAAGGGGGTGTCGAGCGCCTCTGAGTGTCGATTCCGAATTGGGGTCTTAAAAGCGATTCCGATAACTGAGCGAAAGGTTGTGCCCGTTTGACCTAAAATCTTCGAATGTGACCATTTACCGACCGGGTCGAAGTGTCGATTCTGAATTGGGGCCTCGCGGGCGGTTCCGACCCCCAGGCGAATAAATATCCACGTCCGACCGGAGGGTACGGTAGTCGGTGTACTAGTACACACGCTCCAGGGGGAATTTTGGCCCCAGAAAAGAATTCTGTGAAACTAGCGCCCTATCGACCGTCTCGTAGCGCCGATTCCGAATTGTGGTCACATAAGTGATTCCGATGTCCGTACGGAAAGTTATGCCCAATTCTTTCACTGAAGGGGTGGGAATAAACCGGAGGGGGTGACTATATCGGCGATGTTCGGGCACTCATATAAACGACCTGGGGAGGAGATCTCGCGTCAAGTTGAACACGACTTCCGATTGCTGTGACTTGGCGGCTAGAATTGCAATTTTGGAGTGCGAAACGAAGGTTTTTCGACCTCGAAATGACGTCTTATCGCCTGAGGGAATAAAGGGGCATCGAGCGCCTCTGTGTTCCGATTCCGAATTGGGGTCTTATAAGCGATTCCGATAACCGAGCATAAAGTTATGCCCGTTTTAGCGAAGCAGTGTCCGTATGCGATCGCATCGGCGGCCTACGACCGTGCTCCCGGAGAGGAATTTGGGCACCGGACAGGAAATCTCCGAATGCGACCATCTACCGACCGGGTCGAAGTGCCGATTCTGAATTGGGGCCTCGCGGGCGGTTCTGACCCCGGGCGAATAAATATCCGTGTCCGATCGGAGGGTACGGCAGTCGGTGTACTAGTACACACACTCCGGGGGGGAATTTTAGCCCCGTAACGGAATTCTGTGAAATTAGCGCCCTGTCGACCGTCTCGGAGTGCCGATTCCGAATTGTGGTCTCATAAGTGATTCTGATGCCCGTGCGGAAATTTATGCCCAATTCTTTCGCTGAAAGGGTGGGAATAAACTGATGATCAGTCTGTCCCCATGTAATTTCAATTAATTACATATATATATTTTGATGATTAACAAAACCAAACCAGAGTTTATCAATTATATCTAATGAATATTTCATAAGTCTTAAGTACAGGAAAAACACCAAGGTCAAACAAGCCCACAAAAGGTATGCATTACTTCTCTGAAGCTTTAATCTCTTCAACAATTATTTCTCTAAGTTCATATCGACTTCTATTGAAGGCCATAACGATTTCTTTATAAGCATATCGATTTCAATAGAATTATCATAACGATTTCCTTTCTGGCTGAAAAATCATGTTGTTTCAATCAAGTCGTTGTCGTAACGATTCTATAAGTCATCGCAACGATTTCCTTAGAAAGCGTAATGACTTGCCCATCGTAACGATTCTATAAGTCATCGCAACGATTTCTTTTGAAAGCGTAACGACTTGCCCGTCGTAACGATTCTATAAGTCATCGCAACGATTTCTTTTGAAAGCGTAACGACTTGCCCGTCGTAACGATTCTAAAAGTCATCGCAACGATTTCTTTTGAAAGCGTAACGACTTGCCCGTCGTAACGATTCTATAAGTCATTGCAACGACTTCTTTAGAAAGCGTAACGACTTGCTCGTCACAATGACTCTATAAGTAACCGTAACGATTTCTTCAGAGCCGTAACGACTTGCTCACCGTAACGATTTCATAAGTTATCATAACGATTTCTTTAGAACTCACAACGACTTGCCTGTTGTAACGATTTCATAAGTTATCATAACGATTTCTTTAGAACTCACAACGACTTGCCTGTTGTAACGATTTCATCAAATACCGTAACGATTCCTTTAAGCAACGATTCCTTTAGAGCTCATAACGATTTGTTAAGTGTTTCACAACGATATGCTTTGTATAACGATTTGTTAAGTGTTTCACAACGATTTGCTTTGTATAACGATTTGTTAAGTATTTCACAACGATTTCTTCTGTGTCATAACGACTTGGTCAACCTGACTTATTCATAACGATTTCATAAGTCATATAGCCATCGTATCTTATTCATCTTGTCTTTGTTGACTAGTCAAAGACCACGT
Source organism: Colocasia esculenta (assembly GCA_014218235.1). Classification (NCBI taxonomy): domain Eukaryota; kingdom Viridiplantae; phylum Streptophyta; class Magnoliopsida; order Alismatales; family Araceae; genus Colocasia; species Colocasia esculenta. The sequence continues at coordinate 7,412,014 of CM024761.1, forward strand.
ATGCATCTCTCTGACGCTTTTGCATTTATGAGATCTGAACATATCTCTGCATGCATGCAGACCATATCATCCATTATCGTGCCTACTCTGATAACGTCCTTTAGACTTAAGCTATTTGGCATTACTATTTCCATGTCTATTGCTACTAACGTTGACTGACATCAGAGACAGCTTAGCTGTCTGCTATTTGAGTTTGACATTTGTGCAGACCTCTGATCTAGCTTCATGGTACAACGTTAAACAAAATAGAAGCCAAAGGATATCTCTGAAGATCTCATCTCTTTGCGTGCTCAAGTGATCAAAAGATTGTTGACATGAAGCTTCCAAGACTCCAGATGTCATTCAGTCTAACGACTACTCAAGAGAGAGACAACGGATACTTCAACGTCCATATTTCAAATTGAAGATATAAATACAAGGAAGAAGAATAGAAGATAGACATCGCGTATTCAAGCATTCAAATTCTGAAAAAGAAAGTCCAGAGCCAAGAACTTCATTCTTCTTAGCTTTTGCTCTTTTGCTCTCCACTAGTTTGTGAAAATCTTGAGAGAGCTTGTGTAGTTCTGAGAGTGAGCTTAGATTAAGATCATTTGCTCTCAGTGCTAATTGCTTCAGATCCTTGCTTGTCTAAGCTTAATCTAGGGGCGTGCTCTTAATCTTTTTCTGTATGGTGTTTCCCTTCGGTTGTGAAGGAAGACCTGGTGGTATCCAGGGTGTTGTTTCCCTTCGGTTGTGAAGGAAGACCTGGTGGTATCTAGGGTGTTGTTTCCCTTCGGTTGTGAAGGAAGACCTGGTGGTATCCAGGGTGCTGTTCCCTTCAGTGTGAAGGAAGACCTGGTGGGGTATCCAAGGTGTAGTTGTTCCCTTCGGGTGTGAAGGAAGACCAGCTGAGCTGGGTGTTGTAGTGTCCTTAAGGGGGACTGTACCCTTGTTAGTGAAATCCTGAGAAATTGCTCAGGGACTGGACGTAGGACTGCTAAGGAGAGGAGGTCCGAACCAGGATAATTTCTTGTGTTGTGTGATTGTCTTTCTCTTGTGTGTTTGTTATTCAAACTAACAGTCACTAACCTCCTTCGAAGAACATTTGTGTGAATATTTTTTGTTACAGGTATTTTGTAGAATAATTTTTTAGAAGACCCATTCACCCCCCCCCCCCCTCTGGGCTCGTCAACTGGGCAACAAGTGGTATCAGAGAGAGTCTCTTCGACAAAGAAAGAAGATCCAACAATCTGAAGAGTAAAGATCCATGGCAGCCCAAGGTAGCATTGAAGGTCAGTCTGTCAACAGGAAGAAAATTTCCTTGAATTGCAAAGCTAAGAGCATCCTTTGTTGTGCTTTGAGTAAGAAGGAATTCAACCGAGTTTCAGCCTACAAATCCTCGATGGAAATGTGGGAAAAGCTCAGGATTACTTATGAGGGTACAGACAAAGTAAAGGAGACAAGAATCGACATTCTTGTCACTCAGTATGAAAGATTTCAGATGCAGTCAGGTGAGTCAATCACTCAAATGTTTAGCGATTCACTGATATCACCAATGGTTTAGCCAGTCTAGGGAAGACGTATGAGATTGCAGATATGGTAAGGAAAATTCTTAGATCATTGCCATCTCGTGGACACCAAGGTCACAGCTATAGAAGAAGCTAATGACCTAAAAAGAATGTCAGTAGAAAAGCTCATTGGGTCCCTCATGGCCCATGAGATCAACATGGAAAGGCTAGGAGAGTCATCTAGCAGAAAGAAGCACTCAAATGCCTTGAAAGCAGAAGAAGACTCATCAGAAGCCAGCTCAAATGAAAGTGAAAGCGATGAGGATAGTGAGAATGAAGAAGCAATGCTCTCTAGGAGATTGCAACGGATCTTGGCCAAAAAGAAAAAGTTTCAATCCGGCAGAAGGCACTTTAAGAAAAACAAGGACTTGAAAAGATCAGATGGTAAAGAAATAAAGAAAGGAGAAACCATCTGCTACGAATGTAAAAAGCCTGGACACATCAAAGTGATTGTCTAAAACTTAAGAAACCAGAATTCAGAAAGAAAGAGAGCTCCAAGAAGTTCAGAAAGTATAAGAAGAAGGCAATGGCAGCAGCATGGGAGAACAATAGTGACTCAGACAGTGAATCAAGCTCATGCAGCGATGAAGAAGAAGCCAACTTGGCCTTCATGGCAATGTTGATGAAAAGGTAACCTCTGACTCCACCTTCGATTCATGTAATGATTCTGATACAGATAACTTAGAGGAAGCATTTAATGAATTGTATAATAAGTACAAAGAAGTAACTAAACTATTAAAAGCAAGTAAGAAAAATAACACCTGTTTAGAAAATACTAATTCTGATTTAAAAATAGAAAATGAAGAGTTAGAAAAACAAATAATTGAGCTTAAAAGAAGAAATGAATTGTTATGTGAAGACCTGAAATCTAAGAATGAACAAATAACAAAATTGGAAAAACAGGAAAGTACAGATGAATTAAGAAAAGAAATTAAAAACTTAAATGAAGAAAATAATAAACTATCAAGCACACTAGAGAAATTTACTAATGGTAAAAACTCTCTAATATTAAAAGGTGCTAGAAGATCAGGCAAGAAGAAAAATGGATTAGAATATACACTCCCAAATAATGAAGAAACCATAGTTTATCCTAAAACATATCCAACACCAAAATTTGTACCTGAACAAGATATAGCATACAAAGTTGATTTCAAATATATAGAAAAAGTAACTAAGTTATCCTGCTGTAGTCACTGCAATAAGTTAGGACATATTATAACTACATGCCCAACAAGACACAAGAAATGGATAATAAAAGACAAAATCAATGATACTAACCAATCAGGACCAAAAGAATTGGGTACCTAAAGCTTGATGTTTTTATTTCAGGTTAACCCTCGAGCATCCAAATGGTACTTAGATAGTGGGTGTTCAAGAAACATGTTAGGAAACCAGAAGTTATTCTCGCATCTCCAAGCTGAAGAAGGAACAGTCACTTATGGAGATAATGGGAAAGGAACAGTAATAGGCAGTGGCTCTGTGAATAACAAAGGAAAAACAGTCATAGAAGATGTGTTATTAGTCAAGGATTGAAGCACAATCTCATTAGCATCAGCCAACTGTGTGACAGAGGCCATCAGATCAAGTTCAAGAATCAAAGTGTAGCATAGTGAAGGATGGAGCAGTCATCTTTGAAGCAAATAGAGAAAAGAATTTGTTTGTGCTCAATCTTGAAGAACTCAAAGAGCAAAACATTTGTCTGGCAGCAAGTAAAGACAAATCTACTGAATTATGGCACAGACGACTTGGACATTGCAGTTTAGATGGCATGAGGAAATTGCAGAAGAAAAGTCTTGTGGAAGGTCTGCCAAAAGTCAGTGGAAAGTTGGAAGGTGTATGTAGAGCCTGTGCTAAGGGAAAGCACACTAAAAGCTCCTTCAAATCAAAGACGGTGGTGACCACCTCAAAACCCTTAGAGCTCCTACATATGGATCTATTTGGGCCAATGAGGACTACCAGTCTTGGAGGAAAGAACTTTGGATTTGTCATAGTGGATGACTATTCAAGATTTACATGGGTATCATTCCTAGAGCATAAAGATGACACTTTTGAAAACTTCGTTAGTTTCAGCAAGAAGGTCCAGAAAGATCAAATACGATCAGATCATGGTGGTGAATTTCAGAATGAAAAGTTTGCTAGATTCTGTGATGATCAGGGAATTGAGCATAATTTCTCAGCACCAAGGACACCACAGCAAAATGGTATTGCTGAGAGGAAGAACAGAACCCTATTGGATATGACAAGAACTATGCTCTCAGAACATGATCTGCCAAGATATTTCTGGGCTGAAGCAGTCAACACAGCAAGCTACATTGTCAACCGAGTGATGATCAGGCCAATCCTGAAGAAGACTGCATATGAACTGTTCAAAGGGAGGAAGCCAAAGATCAGCCATTTCAGAACCTTTGGATGTTCCTGCTTCATTCACAACAATGGAAAAAGGGACATTGGTAAGTTGGATGCCAAATCAGATGAAGGCATCTTCATGGGGTACTCTTCTAAACCCAAAGGCTATAGAGTATTCAATAAACGTACTTTACTAATTGAACAGTTTGTACACATTATCTTTGATGAAACTAACTCTTCCTTGAGAAAGGAAGTAGATAGTGATAATGATGATGCAGATGAACTGTCCAAGAAACTAAAGGATACATCAATTGAGGACAAGGATGATCCACCTCTGAAGAATTGCAACAAGAAGAAGCTACTCATGAAAATCTTCCAAAGGAGTGGAGATACAAGAAAGATCACCCACTTGAGAATATTATTGGTGATCCATCCATAGGGGTAAGAACAAGAGGTAATGTTATCCCTTGTGATTACTTAGCCTTTGTATCTAAAATAGAGCCTAGGACAGTCAATGAAGCTCTTACTGATGAATCTTGGATAATAGCCATGCAAGATGAATTAAACCAATTCAAGAGAAACCAAGTATGGTCACTTGTTCCTAGACCATCAGATCATCCAGTCATTGGCACCAAATGGGTGTTCAGAAATAAATTGGATGAAACTGGTGTAATCTTGAGAAACAAGGCCAGATTGGTAGCTCAAGGCTATTCTCAAGAGGAAGGCATAGATTTCGATGAAACCTATGCACCTGTAGCTAGACTTGAGGCTATTAGAATATTATTAGCTTATGCATCTGCTCTAAATTTAAAACTATTTCAAATGGATGTTAATCTACTTTTTTAAACGGTTTTATAAAGAAGAAGTCTATGTAGAACAGCCTCCTGGTTTTGATGATATAGACTTTCCAAATTATGTTTTTAAATTGCATAAGGCTTATATGGTTTAAAGCAAGCACCTAGAGCCTGGTATGAAAGGCTTAGCTCTTTTCTTTTGAAACATGGTTTCAGTAGAGGTCAAGTAGATAGTACTCTATTTATTAAATCAAAAGTCAAACATATATTGCTAGTTCAAATTTATGTAGATGACATTATCTTTGGATCTACTGATGAATCTATTTGCAAGTACTTTGAAAAGTTAATGCAGGGAGAATTCGAGATGAGTATGATGGGGGAGCTCAACTACTTCCTTGGACTTCAAATCAAACAAGGAAAAGATGGCACTCACATCTATCAAGCTAAGTACACCAAGGAACTGCTGAAGAAATTTGGATTTGATAACACCAAGCCACTGTCAACACCAATGGGCACATCAACAAGGATGGATAGTGACAAGGATGGTAAGAAAGTAGATCAAAAAGTCTACAGAGGTATGATAGGTTCACTACTTTATTTAACAGCCAGTAGACCTGATATATTGTTTAGTGTATGCATGTGTGCTAGGTATCAAGCAGATCCTAGAGAGTCACATTTGATTTCTGTAAAAAGAATTTTTCGATATTTAGCCAGAACTCATGATCTAGGTTTATGGTATCCAAACTCTTGTGAAATCAATTTAGTAGGGTATTCTGATGCTGACTATGCTGGATGCAAGGTAGATAGAAAAGGCACCAGTGGTTGTTATCAGTTTCTTGAAGGGTGTTTGATATCCTGATCCTCAAAGAAACAAAATTCAGTGGCACTGTCTACAGCTGAAGCTGAGTACGTGGCTGCTGGAAGTTGCTGCACACAACTCTTATGGATAAAGCAACAGCTTGAGGATTTTGGATTAAATATCAAGTCAATTCCACTTTTGTGTGACAACACCAGTGCCATCAACCTCACCAAAAATCCAGTTCAGCACTCAAGAACCAAACACATTGAGGTTAGGTATCATTTTATTCGTGATCATGTAGCAAAGGGCAATATTGAAATATCTTTTATTGATACAAATGGTCAGTTAGCAGACATTTTCACAAAAGCCTTACCCGAGGAGAGATTCACATGTCTTAGAAGGGAATTAGGCATGTGCAATTTGTGAAAAAGGTTTGTTTAATACTGGCACATCTTTTTTTAGAATTAAGTAATCTTTTCCCCCCATAACTTTAAGAAAAAGAAATTCAAATTATCCCTCTTAACCGCTCTCTCATTGAAGTAAGGTTGAATAGTCAAACTCTTTTGTCTTCTTCCGTAGCCGTTTGGCGCTTCACTTTTCAGCTCATTAATTTATTCCAAAATAAATAGGATAACGATTCGTATCCCGTCTTCAACCTTTTTCCCTCTTTCGTCTGGTTACTCTGCCGATGCCCTAGCTGTTTCGACATCGACTCTCTGCTATATTTTGAAGCTTCTCTCCTCTTCCCGCGAAATCTCTTGAGGGCTTTCTCTCCTCCTTCCTTCTCAACCCTCCAGAAAAACGTCCTTACCTGATTACATGGCCGCATCAGCTGTTCTCGGAAGTTTAGGTGGTTACAGTGCCGAGTTCCTTACTCCTGAAGAGCAGGAACAAATACCTGCTCCCGGAAGCACAGTTTTGGAAGAGGCTCCCATTCAGGGGGAGCATGAGAGGATTGTTGTGGATGCTCCCATTGAGGGGGAGCAACTGAATGAAGCCGAAGCAGGAACATCTGTGGCATCAAGCCACATGGATACTCCTTTGGCAGAAGAATCCATTCCAATGGCAGATGCCCCTGTCAGTGAAGAACTAAACGCAACTCATGCTGGAGTTCAGAAACCTGCTGAAAGGAGAAGCAAGAAGATCGCTCATAAAAGGCAGAGGAAGATTCTGAGACAAGTCAATTTGAAGCCTATCCTGAAAAGATTGGATACTCAAGATGAGAACCTGGGCGTGGTGCAATCCAGTATAAATACCATTCTTGAGAATTAGGCATCGACCTCCAAGGAATTCTCTCAGATTAGAAATGTCATGAAGTGGTTCAATAAAGAAATGGGCACTATGAAGGAGTTGCTAGAGAAATTTCTGAAGGTGGTTGGAGATCAGATTCCTCCTCCTCCTCCTCCTGCTGACCAAGCTCAAGAATCAGGGCCTTCAGGGCCAGAAGCAGCAGCAGTAGCCTCACCAGAGGCAGCAGTGCATGAGCAGGGGCCATCAGGGTCATTGGTTCAAGAGGCTGGGCCATCAGGGCCATTGGTTCAAGAGGCTGGGCCATCAGGGCCATCAGTTCAAGCAAGTGGGCCATCCGGGCCAGAAGTCTCCAAGGATGGGCAGGCTGCTGTAGTTGAGTCAGCTGAAGCTTCTGAAGCCCCTGAGTCTTCATCCCTTGCCACTCCATCCACTTTCTCACCACCATCTTCTTCCACAGCACCTCCAGCTCCATCCTCCTTCAAACACCCCATGTCCCGCACAATCACCACACCAACACCTTTTCCATCTTCTTATTCTCCTTCTATCATTCCCTCACCTCCATCTATCACTCAAAACCCTCCAACCTCCACATCAGCTGGAGAATCCTCCTCATCTGCTCCTCACTCCACCAGATCCTCATCCACCTTTGATCCACACTCTCTTCTCTATCCTTCTACTCCACCTTCCTCCATTACATTCACTCCTGAAAACCCTCAACTGGTGTAACATCCCATGTTACCCTGACCAGTCGCCCTCCATCAAGGGTGGCGACACAGGGTATGTCGCCTTCTGAAGACGACATGTGGCTTGTCGCCTTCCAGTTGGGAAGGCGACTGGCCCTATGTCGCCTTCTCTCTTTGCTGCCAGCCGCATGCACCTTCGTCGTGTAGTTGTCTGAAGAGGGATGACAGGTGTCAGCATCTAGCAATAAGGAGGCGACAGGTCCTATGTCGCCTTCTGGTGTCAGGCCTGCATGGCTGACACGTGGCGATGTCGCAGGTCGACTGACCATGAGCAGCAGGGGATAGCGACATGCCCTATGTCGCCTTCAGGGTTATTGAAGGCGACGGGGCCCATGTCGCCTTCTCATGTCAAAGGGTTAAGTGCTCAGGCCGAGAGCACAAGCCTCAGTTCGCCCCTTCGCTCTGTGCAAGCCTTATCTCCGGCGAACTGAAGCTTGGGAGCTCCATGGAGGCTTGGGAGGAGGTTGTTGACCATCTTGCAAGGTAGGTTGCTCTTGGTTGTTGATTGGTTGGGTGTTCTGTTTGTTTGCCCTTGTGTTCCCCATTGCTTGATCCCCCTCTCACTGTCTTTCCTCTTCTTGGGATGCTTGGATGATGGTCTCCTAGGGAGAGGAAGTGCTCGGTTCGTGGGAGGAGGCTCGTGGATCGTCGGAGCTCGGAGGTGGAGGGTTGCTAACCTACAAGAAGGGCCCTTGAGGTTGGATCTTCATCTCGAGGAAGGAAACCCAAACCTTCCCCCTAGTTCCACTTGCTAGGATCCTCACCTCTTCCAAGCCTAGAACATGCTGTTATGCTTGGTGTTTGTTTTGGTTATGGTGTGGTTGTGTGGTGCTTTGCATGCAATGGTTGCTTGGTTTGAGGGTTCTCCATGTTGAGTGAGATGCATGTGAGTGTAGGTTATTGTGCATGTTGTGGGGTTTCTAGAGGGTGGTTTGAGCTCTTTAGAACCATGTTTAATAGCCTACATGTTTCCCTCCCCGCGGTTGTGATTGTAGTGTGGTTGAGGCCCTGAAGAAGGGAGCCTCGGTGTGTTGCACCTGGTAAGGCGACACCTTTGGTGTCGCCACCCAGGTGGCAACACATCGATGCGTCGCCTTCAGGAACTCCTGAAGGCGACAGCATCTATGTCGCCACCTTGGTGGCGACATGGGGGCCGTCGCCTTCTGCCTGTTTCCTGCTTCGGTTCCTGTTTCCCTTGCTGACCTATCAGGTCACTGGATCACTGACCTGGTCGCGACAAGGCCTATGTCGCGACCATCAGTAGGATTGCGCCGGCCTGGGTGTCGCCATCGTGATGGCGACACCAGGCCTGTCGCCTTCTCAGCAGAGAAGGGACTTGGCAACCTGCTCAGTGTCTTGCTTCCGCTGCGACGGTTTTCTTGGCACCGTGCTGTTTCTTAGTACAGTGCTACTTCTAGTCTCTCTCTTCGCCCGGTGCTAGGCACTTGAGGGCTTGTCCGCGAGACAGGTTGTTACCGTTACCTGGGACCCCCGGTTCTCGCGCGCTTGTGTCAGAGGGTGTTGCTCCAGGCGGCGGGGTTTGCTTGAGTCATTGACTTTGGTAGCAGTAGGGGAAAACGGTGGGACAGCGACGTGGTCATTTGTGGAGCTCTCTTAGCTGAGACTGGTACGCCGGTAGTGTGTGACTCGTACGGCACAGTTCAGCTAGTCCGTTCTCACTGCCTCACTCTACGTGGTTCCGGTACCACCTAGAGGGGCCAAGCGTGGGACTGTAGTCTGGCCAGACTACGGCAGTTTGTGGTTACTTGTGGTTCCGCGTCTCACTCCGACGGGAGGTGTCAGACATGGACCGTTGGTCGAGGGTAAGACGCGTGGCGCACCTGATCAGCTGACTAGAGTAGTGTACTGTAGCTAGTGTACTTGTCCAGGCAGTTCGTTGTCTGTGTTTGCAGCTGGATTCTTGTGGTGCCTTGGTTTACACGGGTTTTCTGGTCCCGCCGAGTGGCTTAGACCGACGACTGTGTAGATCTTTCACGCTTCCGCACTTTACTCTGTTTAGTAGATTAGACCTTACTGCTTTATTTAATTATTGCACTAGTCTATATGCTTGTAGAACCAGTGGGAGATTGGTAGTCCCTACTGGGCTTCTTCGTGAAGCTCACTCCCTGTTTTTCAGGTGAGACTTCACAGCAGTTCCCTCCGCGGCATAGCGAGGAGATGGGCCCGCAGTAGTCGGCGTCTCTAGTGGCAGTGTTTCCCCCAGTTCTGTACTTCACCCTCGGGGTATGCCCCTAAGGGGAGGTTATTCCTTTTCCGTTCTGCACTAGTACCTTTACTACTTTGGGACTTGTACTAGACTTGCACTTGTGTTAGACTTTCTTCACACTAGTTGGTACATCTTTAGTACGTTTGTCGTTACTTACTTTCCGTCACATATCTTGTAAGACCCTCGAATTTCCGTCGTATTCTTCGTATTTATGTGTATGATTGTGCTTGTGTAATTATGTACGTATTACGTAGGTATCAAAGTAGTATAATTACGTGTACATGTGTTTAGATTATACGTAAATAATGTATGTATTGCATAATGATAGCGTGGATATAATACCATGTACATTGCATGTATAGGAGCTTGGTATGCATGGTTTCTGCATAATTAGGGTTCTGGCCGAAGGCCTTATTGGCGTCAACCCCTGGCCGTTTAGGTGGTGTCAGCGTCCAGCCCTGGACGCCAACGCTAGATCGGCGTCCAGCGACCTGGACGCCAACTTCTCTGACCTGCATGCGCAACAGAGCTGCTATCTTCTGAAGCAAGGCATGCCAACCATTGGGGGATGTCCCCCAACGGCTCTGAACATGTCAAATCAGCATGGAGTGGGTGAAGGCCTCCCCTACTTCCTGAACCCGAAATGGCCTCTCCCCACTTCACCCTTTCACCTTTGCAAGAGGAGAGAAAACCCTAGAGAGCATTCTGTGAGAAAACTCAGAGTTTGGAGGCTTTAATCCGGCTTCCTGGAGCTTGATCCGGCGACTTCCCCGACAAGGAGGTAGCTGATATGAAGGGCAAGGCCTCCCGGTCTTGTTTTGCTGAGGAGATCATCCAGGAGCTCGGAGGAAGGCGTTTGTGGAGGTGCTTCTGCAACTTCTTGGGACTGCCCAAGGAGAGCTTCTCCAAGCCCTAGACCCTTTGGTGTGATTTTCTAAAAGGCAAGTAACCTGTCATTGATGTCCCGTATGAGTCTAGGATGTTTCTACTATTTTTATGGAATTTCTCGAGTCCTAGACCCTCCATTTCACCCAAGTTTTGGAGCTCGGGTCTGTGTTTTTGCACAGACCTGAGTAGACGGCAAGATCCCTGGACGCCCAGTCCCTCCTTGGCGTCCATCGACCATGCCGCTGACTCTGAGTCAGCGGCCAGAGACCGCCGTTTAGTTCTTCTGGGCAGAACAGTGAGCTGTTCTGTCCCACTTCTACATTTAATTTCGGTATGTTTATGCGATTAGGATATATGGTAATCCTATAAGCTATGTACATATGTATTGGGGTTGTGGATGTGTGTGGGTTGTATGATGAATGTGGTTAATGGTGTTTTGTAAGCATGTGAGCATGACTTGTAGACCGTTTTTGCAAAGTCCATGATTCGTGATTTAGAATAATGTGAATGCCTTAATTTCGGTCTAATCATGATGAGTTGTGGGTCATGTGTGTATGTTCTGAAATTTAGGTAATCCATACATGCTTGTGGAATTGTGTATAAGTGTTGTTTCGGAAAAATGAAAACGTGTAAAAATAGTTTTGTGGCAATGATTATAAATGTATGAATTAGGACGATGTTGTATTCTAAATTCATGCACATGTTAGGAATCTCTGTGCAAAACAGTAAGTGGATAAATTGAGAATTGTGTTAGACCCACGTTAGCTTAAATTGTGAATAATATGCTAATTGGTGTTGATTTCCTATAAATCCTATTTAGCTCAGAAAAATCTGAAAAATTGAGGGTATGATCATGATCCCGAAAACAGTCTATGGTTAATTTTCAGACCATTGGACCCGTAAACAGAGAGTTATGAGTTTTCATGTGAAATGTGAATAATTGTACATATGATCGCAATGTGAGTGGAATTTTGTTTAAATCAGCATGATTTGAATGTTTACTGTGTGTTAAAGCCTGAAACCCTGCAGTACCATGTTAGTAAAAACAGAGGAGTTCATGTGAGTGAGGAAGTGAATGTGATAGAAAGTGTAAAGTGTGAATACCATGTGTAAAACGTTAATTGTGTAAAAGTGTAAATTGTGCCAATGTGATACTGCTTCCGAGAAGGCAGTGGAACTGTATCAGGGAAAAGTCCCCTGAGAAAGTTCATTGTGTTAAGTGACCCTAAGGGCATTAGGGGGAAATCCTGGAGGTGGACAAGTACCACTGGTTAGGGTGGAGACTTGTTCTCCCGGTCTGCGCAGTCCAAGAGTCACCATTGCATTGCCTAGATGGTGTCTATGTGTTATGTGATGTGAATGTGTCCTTCTTTGGTGGTTTGGACTATGTGTCACGGCACCTAAATTGTGTAAATATGTGTAAAGTGTAATGTGTAAAGTGTATGTGACCATGTGTAATGTGTAAGTGACATGTGGATGTATATGTGTAAAGTGTAACCATGTGAAAAGAGGAAATTGTGAAAAAAAGGGAATGTGAAATTCTAGATGTGTAATGTGTAATGAAACCATGTGAGACTAAATCTGAAACCAAGTAAATTCTGAAAATGCATGTTATTATTCATGTTATGTATGCAAAAGTGCGTAGAATCCATGTTAGAGACAACTAATGAACATGTGTGCAAAATGGCATTATAGATTGTATATGTGATGTTTTAAGAAATGTTGTAGCTCTCATGTGTAGGGTTATAGCCATTGGAACATGAAAAAAAAAAAATCAGCAACCTTAAGCTTGATAGAAAGTTATGCATGCACTTATGAATATGTGGAATACATGCTAATTATGTTCCCCGTCCATGTATGTAAGTTGTCCATGTTAATAACTCTCGTGTGTGGTTCTTTAAAAGGGTAAAGTTCATGAGTGAATGGATTAGAGACCATGTGATAGGTAAATTTTAGTTTTGAAATCTGAAAGCATGCGTTATGTATAAAATTGTAGAACCTTCATGATAGGTGAAAACTTAAATGGACTAGCATGCTATGTGATTGCTAATTGTATGTGCTCGTAGAAACTACTAGGACTGGTACGTGTATATCATGTATAGTGTTACTTGCTGAGTCTTTAAGACTCACTCTTGCTTCGGCGTACAGGTTTAGACGGTGACGAGACCTTCGTGGAGGAGACAGTGGAGACGGACTCCGAGCGCGGAGTCTAGCTTGTGGAGTTGTGCACCCCTTTTGTTGTAGTCTTCATAGTATGTACTTGGAACATTGTATTAGAGTTTATATGGAAAGAATGTATTATGTGGACATTTTGTATTTAAATTTTCAGCAGTTTAATTTATGAGAACTTTAGTTCCTTTTTGCAAATTGTAAACGCATGTATGTCTAATGTGGATGATGAATGAATGGAGATAGTTCTCTTTTACTCTTCCGCTACTCTGTATGTATATTCGCGTGTATCTCAACTGTTTGTATCGTTGGGTAAATGTCCCACTGTGACTGGCAGCACTCGCTATATCGACGTGGGTCGGTATGACCGTACCGTTGTAACGAGGGCCGTCGCATATCTCGTTAGACCGATCCATTAGCCCTTCCGTGTCTCCGGACCCGTGGGCGGCGGTGCCGACGGTCGGATCCTTGGTGGGAGCCGGGGACCCGGGCGCCGGGGCCGTTACAGTGGGATCAGAGGTTTCTGCAGCTACTTCGACACGTTCCCCACGTGGCAGCTAGTGAGCAGGCTCGTACCGAGCGGTTCATTAGCGGCTACGTCCCGACTTGAGGTGGGCCATGGCTGGTCACCTCTGCGACACCTGTCAGTAGCAGTGGCGAGAGCTATGGCCCTGGAGCGGGAGTGTCGGTTTCAGCCGCAGCAGAGTGGAGGTTCAGGGAGATCTTCTCCGTACCAGCGCCCCACAGGCACGGGGGGTGTGTCTTCTTCTTCCTCTTCTGGAACAGGCGGTGCTGGCCTGACCACAAAGTTGAAGAAGTTGTTCTCGTGGGGGCAGGCGTCACTCGCAGCAGCAGAGGCGTCAGACCTTGCAGTTTCCAGCGGAGCAGTCCGTCCAGCAGGGAGCAGAGCAGAGCCAGCAAGGTTCGGGTTGTTACCATTGCGGGCAGGAGGGGCACTTCAGGCGAGAGTGTGCCGTTGAGGCAGCAGCAGGAGCAGCACCAGCAGGCACCTCAGGCGCAGTACCGTCCACCCCAGCCACCTCAGCGCCAACAGCAGTACCAGGGTCAGCAGCAGCAGCAGCGTCCGCAGCAGCACAGCATCAGCAGCAACCTCAGCGAGGTCGTGACGCGGTCGGGTGATGAACATCACTAGAGAGGAGGCGGAGGCCTCTAATCTGGTCGTCGGTACGATTCCCATCCTTGGTAGAGCTGCTAGAGTTTTGATTGATCCGGGTGCTACGCACTGTTTTGCTTCAGAGGAGTTCTTTGCTACTTTGACCGAGTTTGCTCCGGAGCGGACCTGCGACCTAGCTGTTGAGCTTCCGACGGGTGACTTCGTTCGTACCCTTGGTTACTTGGAGGGTGTCACCGTCGAGGTGCAGGGCCACCAGCTACCAGCCAGACTGTTTGCCTTGCAGCTCCACGACTTCGATGCCATTTTGGGCATGGACTGGTTAGAGGCACACTCTGTTTTGGTAGATTGTCAGCGGAACCGTGCGGTTCGAGTTACCTGGAGCACCTGTGCTTTGCTTCCGAGGTACCCGGTCTGTCCGCCGACCCTTTGTTTCTTTCTGTAGAGCTCGGCGTCTTATCCGAGACGGTTGTGTTGCTTTCCTGGCTTCCGTTTGTGCCTCGGATTCGGGTGAGTTGTTGTTTGTTTCTGACGTGCCAGTTGTTTGTGAGTTTGCTGACGTGTTTCCGGAGGATCTACCTGGGTTGCCGCCTGAGAGGTGAGGTAGATTTCTCCATTGAGTTGCTTCCAGGGACGATGCCTGCGTCCAAGGCACCGTACCGGATGGCGCCGGCGGAGCTGTGGGAGTTGAAGCGCCAACTAGAGGATTGCTTGCGTTGGGCTTCATTCGTCCTAGCCGCTCACCGTTGGGAGCGCCTGTGTTGTTTGTGAGGAAGAAGGATGGTAGCCTGAGAATGTGTATTGATTATCGTCAGCTGAATCAGGTTACCGTGAAGAATAAGTATCCTTTTCCCAGGATCGATGACTTGTTTGACCAGTTGCAGACAGCTTCAGTGTTCTCGAAGATCGACTTGAGGTCGGGTTACTACCAGTTGCGGATTCGGGAGTCAGACGTTCTGAGATCAGCCTTTCGCACCCGCTACGGCCACTTCGAGTTTGTTGTGATGCCTTTTGGGCTCACGAATGCCCCAGCAGCGTTCATGGAGATGATGAACAGTGTTTTCAGCGAGTACCTGGACCGGTTCGTGGTGGTGTTCGTCGACGACATCCTGGTGTACTCAGCGACGGCGGAGGAACACGAGGTTCACTTGAGGCTGGTATTGCAAACTTTGAGGAGTCACCGACTTTATGCCAAGTTCAGCAAGTGTGAGTTTTGGCTAAAGGAGGTGCACTTCCTTGGGCATGTTGTTTCTGGTGCAGGTGTGGCAGTTGATCCCGCCAAGGTTGAGGTCGTTGTTTCTTAGGGCCAGCCCACTTCAGTTGCTGAGGTTCGCAGTTTTCTGGGGCTGGCAGGCTACTACAGGAGGTTCGTGCAGGACTTCGCCAGAGTTGCAGAGCCTTTGACCCGTTTGACCAGGCGGGAGACCCGGTTTGTGTGGACGACAGAGTGCGAGCAGAGTTTCCAGGAGCTGAAGAGTCGGCTGACTTCAGCTCCGATCCTTGTTGTTCCTTCTGGCACTAGCGGCTTTGTTGTCTACACAGACGCTTCGGGTACTGGTTTGGGTGCTGTGTTGATGCAGCACGGTCGAGTAGTTGCCTATGCTTCTCGTCAGCTGAAGAAGCATGAGCAAAACTACCCAACGCACGACCTGGAGCTTGCAGCGGTCGTGTTTGCCTTGAGGTTGTGGAGGCACTACTTGTACGGTGAGGTGTTCGAGGTCTTCACCGACCACCGCAGCTTACAGTATGTCTTCACACAGAGGGATCTCAACCTCAGGCAGCACAGGTGGCTCGAATACTTGAAGGACTATGACTTTAGTCTTTCCTATCACCCAGGGAAGGCTAATGTCGTGGCAAATGCTTTGAGTAGGAGAGCCCACCTGAGTTCTTTGTTGGTTAGGCACTGGAGACTCCTGGAGGACGCCGCTCAGAGTGTGTTTGTACCGTCGAGCCTCCAGGAGAGGGCAGTGGCAGCCGTCCTGACCGTTCGTCCGTGGATTTTTCAGCAGGTACTTGAGGCTCAGAGTGCAGACGAGGACTTGGCAGACATGTTGCGGTTGCCCGAGGTAGCACTGGACGAGGACAACGAGGTTCGTTTCCGAGGCAGACTCTACGTTCCAGAGGACACCAGGGAGGGTACTGTCCGAGGCTCACCGGTCGCGATACTCTATTCATCCAGGCTCTACCAGATGTACCATGACTTGAGGGTACTCTTTTGGTGGCCGGGGATGAAGAGAGATATCGCTGAGTTTGTTTCACGCTGCCTTACCTGCCAACAGGTGAAGGCAGAGCACCAGCGTCTTGGTGGTGAGTTGCAGTCGCTTCCCATTCCAGTGTGGAAGTGGGAGCATATCACCACGGACTTTGTTTCTGGCTTACCTCGTACCTCTCAGGGGCACGACAGTGTTTGGGTCATCGTTGATAGGTTGACGAAGACCGCTCGCTTCCTTCCAGTCAGAGCAGCTTGGTCAGTTGACAGACTTGCTCGGTTGTTTGTGGACAGAGTGGTACCTTTGCACGGAACCCCGGTCTCTATTGTCTCAGATAGAGATCCGAGGTTCACTTCTCATTTCTGGCGCAGCCTTCAGCGTGCACTTGGCACTGAGCTGAGGCTGAGTTCGGCGTACCACCCACAGACAGACGGGCAGTCTGAGCGGACCATACAGACCCTCGAGGACTTGTTGAGAGCGTGTTGCCTAGACTGGGGCGGCACGTGGGAGTCGCACCTTCCCATGGTGGAGTTTTATTATAATAATAGCTTTCACTCCAGCATCGGGATGGCCCCTACGAGGCTCTGTATGGTCGGCCGTGCAGGACACCGTTGCACTGGCAGGAGGTTGGCGAGAGGCAGTTGTTGGGTCCGGAGCTAGTTCAGCAGTGTGCAGACACAGTGAGGCTGATCCGGCAGAGGTTGCAGACAGCGCAGAGCAGACAGAATGTTCAGTTCGAGGTTGGCGACAGAGTTCGAGGTTGGCGACAGAGTGTTCCTTCGGATCTCGCCTACCAAAGGCATTCTCAGGTTTGGGAAGAAGGGCAAGCTCAGCCCGAGGTTTGTTGGCCCTTTTTCCATCCTGGAGCGTGTGGGCGAGGTCGCTTACCGGTTAGCCCTTCCATCTGAGTTGGCAGGTGTTCACGACGTCTTCCACATTTCCCAGCTGAGGAAGTACATGCCAAATCTGTCGCATGTGCTCGACTACTCGCAGCTTGAGGTCGCCCCTGACTTGTCCGTGCCAGAGTACCCAGTCAGCGTGGTGGACCGCAGAGTGCAGCAGCTTCGCAGGAGGAGTATCCGACTCGTCAAGGTGGTTTGGGAGCACCGCGCTGGTGGCGAGGCCACTTGGGAGCGTGAGGACGAGATGCGGGAGTAGTTTCCTTACTTGTTCGAGTGACAGGTACGCTGTTTTACTTTTGTTCCCCTTTTTCGCCTTGAATTTCGAGGACGAAATTATTTTTTTGTTGGTTAGATTGTAACATCCCATGTTACCCTGACCAATCACCCTCCATCAAGGGTGGCGACACAGGGTATGTCGCCTTCTGAAGACGACATGTGGCTTGTCGCCTTCCAGTTGGGAAGGCGACTGGCCCTAGGTCGCCTTCTCTCTTTGCTGCCAGCCACATGCACCTTCGTCGTGTAGTTGTCTGAAGAGGGATGACAGGTGTCAGCATCTGGCAGTAAGGAGGCGACAGGTCCTATGTCGCCTTCTGGTGTCAGGCCTGCATGGCTGACACGTAGCGATGTCGCAGGTCGACTTGACCGTTGAGCAGGGGATAGCGACATGCCCTATGTCGCCTTCAGGGTTACTGAAGGCGATGGGGCCCATGTCGCCTTCTCATGTTCAAAGGGTTAAGTGCTCAGGCCAAGAGCACAAGCCTCAGTTCGCCCCTTCGCTCTGTACAAGCCTTATCTCCGGCGAACTGAAGCTTGGGAGCTCCATGGAGGCTTGGGAGGAGGTTGTTTGACCATCTTGCAAGGTAGGTTGCTCTTGGTTGTTGATTGGTTGGGTTGTTCTTGTTTGTTTGCCCTTGTATTCCCCATTGCTTGATCCCCCTCTCACTGTCTTTCCTCTTCTTGGGATGCTTGGATGATGGTCTCCTAGGGAGAGGAAGTGCTCGGTTCGTGGGAGGAGGCTCGTGGATCGTCGGAGCTCGGAGGTGGAGGGTTGCTAACCTACGAGAAGGGCCCTTGAGGTTGGATCTTCATCTCGAGGTAGGGAACCCAAACCTTCCCCCTAGTTCCACTTGCTAGGATCCTCACCTCTTCCAAGCCTAGAACTTGCATGCTAGGTTGTTTTCATGCTTTGGTTATGGATGTGGTTTGTGTGGTGCTTTGCATGCAATGGTTGCTTGGGTTTGAGGGTTCTCCATGTTGAGTGAGATGCATGTGAGTGTAGGTTATTGTGCATGTTTGTTGGGGTTTCTAGAGGGTGGTTTGAGCTCTTTAGAACCATGTTTAATAGCCTACATGTTTCCCTCCCCGCGGTTGTGATTGTAGTGTGGTTCAGGCCCTGAAGAAGGGAGCCTCGGTGTGTTGCACCCTGGTAAGGCGACACCTTTGGTGTCGACACCCAGGTGGCGACACATTGATGCGTCGCCTTTAGGAACTCCTGAAGGCGACAGCATCTATGTCGCCACCTTGGTGGCGACATGGGGGCCGTCGCCTTCTGCCTGTTTCCTGCTTCAGTTCCTGTTTCCCTTGCTGACCTATCAGGTCACTGGAGCACTGACCTGGTCGCGACAAGGCCTATGTCGCGACCAAATCAGTAGGATTGCGCCGGCCTGGGTGTCGCCATCGTGATGGCGACACCAAGCCTGTCGCCTTCTCAGTCAGAGAAGGGACTTGGCAACCTGCTCAGTGTCTTGCTTCCGTTGCGACTCGGTTTTCTTGGCACCTGTGCTGTTTCTTAGTACAGTGCTACTTCTAGTCTCTCTCTTCGCCCGGTGCTAGGCACTTGAGGGCTTGTCCGCGAGACAGGTTGTTACCGTTACCTGGGACCCCTGGTTCCCGTGCGCTTGTGTCAGAGGGTGTTGCTCCAGGCGGCGGGGTTTGCTCGAGTCGTTGACTTTGGTAGAAGTAGGGGAAAACGGTGGGACAGCGACGTGGTCGTTTGTGGAGCTCTCTTAGCTGAGACTGGTACGCCGGTAGTGTGTGACTCGTACGGCACAGTTCAGCTAGTCCGTTCTCACTGCCTCACTCTACGTGGTTCCGGTACCACCTAGAGGGGCCAGGCGTGGGACCGTAGTCCGGCCAGACTACGGCAGTTTGTGGTTACTTGTGGTTCCGCATCTCACTCTGACGGGAGGTGTCAGACATGGACCGTTGGTCGAGGGTAAGACGCGTGGCGCACCTAACCAGCTGACTAGAGTAGTGTACTGTAGCTAGTGTACTTGTCTAGGCAGTTCGCTGTCTGTGTTTGCTGCTGGGTTCTTGTGGTGCCTTGGTTTACACAGGTTTTTCGATCCCGCCGAGTGGCTTAGACCGATGACTGTGTAGTTCTTTCACGCTTCCGCACTTTACTCTGTTTAGTAGATTAGACCTTACATCTTTATTTAATTATTGCACTAGTCTATATGCTTGTAGAACCAGTGGGAGATTGGTAGTCCCTACTGGGCTTCTTCGTGAAGCTCACTCCCTGTTTTGCAGGTGAGACTTCACAGCAGTTCCCTCCGCGGCGTAGCGAGCAGACGGGCCCGCAGTAGTCGGCGTCTCTAGTGGCAGTGTTTCCCCCAGTTCTATACTTCACCCTCGGGGTATGCCCCTAAGGGACGTGTTATTCCTTTTCCGTTCTGCACTTGTACCTTTACTACTTTGGGACTTGTACTAGACTTGCACGTTGTGTTAGACTTCTTCTTGCACTAGTTGGTATATCTTTAGTACGTTTGTCGTTACTTACTTTCCGTCACATATCTCGTTAGACCGATCTATTAGCCCTTCCGGGTCTCCGGACCCGTGGGCGGCGGTGCCGACGGTCGGATCCTTGGTGGGAGCCGGGGACCCGGGCGCCGGGGCCGTTACAACTGGCCAGTGTCTTCTCCTCCCAAGTTGAAGATGAGTCTGAACGTTCTACACTCGTCTCCATCCTGGCAGTTGCCACTCACATTCACAGGACTACTCCTCCTAGTCCTGTTCAGAAAAAGAGAAAATTCTCCTCCTCTCTGGCTCTATCCTCATCCCCTAAGTTTCCTCCTCTTTGGTTCTCACTCACTGTTGAAAATCGAAGGAGACCGATCTACTGTGAATACCTCCAAAAATGCATTCTTTCCACCATTTTTGGTATTCCCCATCTCAACCTTACTGATCATCTAAACATTGTTCTTCCCTTGAGCGATCTGTCCAAACACCACCAATCTCAAGTTTTCCAGTTGGCTGAGTGCAAGTCTGAAGATCAGTGGGCAAAAGGGCACAAGACTCTCTACAGTAAGTACCTTACTGCCAGAGATGACAGCATTTCCAGCCGAAATCACCCACTCACTCTCTCTGAGTAGTTTGTCCTTCATCACCAAGCCACCTGGGGTCAGTTCATTCTTAAAGAGATCAGAATAGCTCGATACTTTCAACTCTTTAACGATTACTGCTATCTGCACAAGATTCCTGAGGTTCAGTTTGGTCAATTTCATGGAGCTCTTGCTATTCTTCGGACAGAACATCTAATCAATTGCTCCTTCCAAGTGGAACTCTCAACTCTCCGCATGCCAGATATAGTTTTCCTTCCCAAATTACATTCTCTAGTCTTTGATTCCTCTGCCGGCTCTCATGCCTTTGAGAGATATGCTCGGGTAATGGGACGTCAATCAGCCAAGCAAGGTCGACTCCCCTCCTTTCAGCGCTTCATCTTCCGGGAATATCACTTGGGTTACATCTCCTCTGAAGCTCTAGCTCCATTACTCTCAGAATGTGAAAGGTTCTTTCCTTCAGAATGGGAAAAGCACTATCGACAATCTGCTCTCCAGTTAGAAGCTATTAACCGTGACTTGCTTAGGGCTAACAAGCCACTTTGTCTGCTGAAGCTTTTTTGATCTGAACTCCATTAATCTAGTTCAAGAACTGTATGTTCAATGGGCAGCAAGATATTCTGCTTTCTTTGATTTGAAGAAGGATCTGCATGATCATCAGATTTTCTACCCTATCTCTCTTGATCGTTTCCTTCAGCGTGCCAGCTTTGGCAACAACAGCTACTTCAGATTCTTGCTTGACC
Source organism: Colocasia esculenta (assembly GCA_014218235.1). NCBI lineage: Eukaryota > Viridiplantae > Streptophyta > Magnoliopsida > Alismatales > Araceae > Colocasia > Colocasia esculenta. The sequence goes on from CM024761.1 coordinate 7,433,103, forward strand.
AGAATGCGTATGCGCTCTTCTTGGAAGAACAGAGGCAACTCTATCTTAAGCCCATGATTCCCACCATGGGTGACTCCTTCTCTATCGCTCCTGGGGTTTTCAGACAACTCTTTGAAGATCAGGAGATTAAGGCCTGGGTTGTTATATCTCAGCATGCCTCTCTTCTGTCTCCTCTTTTTATTTACCTGTACCTCCTCAGATTGAATAAAACTACCTTGTTTGTCTCTCTTTCTCTTCCTCTTCTTCTTCTTTGTCTCCGTTCATCTTTTTGCTTAGTGATAAAAAGGGGGAGAAAATACTTAGCATGTCTGAAATATTCATCCACTAGTTTTAAGGGGAGAAATATTTAGCATGTCTGAAATATTCATCTAATTTTTTAAGAAAGAAAATTAGCATCTTCAGAATGATTTCAGATATTTTTCATCCATGCTTATTGTTCAGTTTTGTCATCACCAAAAAGGGGGATTGATGATCAGTCTGTCCCCATGTAATTTCAATTAATTACATATATATATTTTGATGATTAACAAAACCAAACAAGAGTTTATCAATTATATCTAATGAATATTTCATAAGTCTTAAGTATAGGAAAAACATCAAGGTCAAACAAGACCACAAAAGGTATGCATTACTTCTCTGAAGCTTTAATCTCTTCAACATATTATTTCTCTAAGTTCATATCGACTTCTATTGAAGGCCATAACGATTTCTTTATAAGCATATCGATTTCAATAGAATTATCATAACGATTTCCTTTCTGGCTGAAAAATCATGTTGTTTCAATCAAGTCGTTGTCGTAACGATTCTATAAGTCATCGCAACGATTTCCTTAGAAAGCCTAACGACTTGCCCGTCGTAACGATTCTATAAGTCATCACAACGATTTCTTTTGAAAGCGTAACGACTTGCCCGTCGTAATGATTCTATAAGTCATCGTAACGATTTCTTTTGAAAGCGTAACGACTTGCCCGTCGTAACGATTCTATAAGTCATCGCAACGATTTCTTTTGAAAGCGTAACGACTTGCCCGTCGTAACGATTCTATAAGTCATCGCAACGATTTCTTTTGAAAGCGTAACGACTTGCCCATCGTAACGATTCTATAAGTCATTGCAATGACTTCTTTAGAAAGCGTAACGACTTGCTCGTCACAACGACTCTATAAGTAATCGTAACGATTTCTTCAGAGCCCGTAATGACTTGCTCGCCGTAACGATTTCATAAGTTATCATAACAATTTCTTTAGAACTCACAACGACTTGCCTGTTGTAACGATTTCATCAAATACCGTAACGATTCCTTTAAGCAACGATTCCTTTAGAGCTCATAACGATTTGTTAAGTGTTTCACAACGATTTGCTTTGTATAACGATTTGTTAAGTGTTTCACAACGATTTACTTTATATAACGATTTGTTAAGTGTTTCACAACGATTTGCTTTGTATAACGATTTGTTAAGTATTTCACAACGATTTCTTCTGTGTCATAACGACTTGATCAACCTGACTTATTCATAACGATTTCATAAGTCATATAGCCATCGTATCTTATTCATCCTGTCTTTGTTGACTAGTCAAAGACCACGTATGCATCTCTCTGACGCTTTTGCATTTATGAGATCTGAACATATCTCTGCATGCGTGCAGACCATATCATCCTTTATCGTGCCTACTCTGATAACGTCCTTTAGACTTAAGCTATTTGGCATTACTATTTCCATGTCTATTGCTACTAACGTTGACTGACATCAGAGGCAGCTTAGTTGTCTGCTATTTGAGTTTGACATTTGTGCAGATCTCTGATCTAACTTCATGGTACAACGTTAAACAAAATAGAAGCCAAAGGATATCTCTGAAGATCTCATCTCTTTGCGTGCTCAAGTGATCAAAATACTGTTGACAGGAAGCTTCCAAGACTCCAGATGTCATTCAGTCTAACGACTACTCAAGAGAGAGACAACGGATACTTCAATGTCCATATTTCAAATTGAAGATATAAATACAAGGAAGAAGAACAGAAGATAGACATCGCGTATTCAAGCATCAAATTCGAAAAGAAAGTCCAGAGCCAAGAACTCATTCTGCTTAGCTTTTGCTCTTTTGCTCTCCACTAGTTTGTGAAAATCTTGAGAGAGCTTGTGTAGTTCTGAGAGTGAGCTTAGATTAAGATCCTTTGCTCTCAGTGCTAATTGCTTCAGATCCTTGCTTGTCTAAGCTTGATCTAGGGGCGTGCTCTTAATCTTTTTCTGTATGGTGTTTCCCTTCGGTTGTGAAGGAAGACCTGGTGGTATCCAGGGTGTTGTTTCCCTTCGATTGTGAAGGAAGACCTGGTGGTATCTAGGGTGTTGTTTCCCTTCGGTTGTGAAGGAAGACCGGTGGTATCCAGGGTGTTGTTCCCTTCAGTGTGAAGGAAGACCTGGTGGGGTATCCAGGGTGTAGTTGTTCCCTTCGGGTGTGAAGGAAGACCAGCTGAATTGGGTGTTGTAGTGTCCTTAAGGGGGACTGTACCCTTGTTAGTGAAATCCTGAGAAATTGCTCAGGGACTGGACGTAGGACTCCTAAGGAGAGGAGGTCCGAACCAGGATAATTTCTTGTGTTGTGTGATTGTCTTTCTCTTGTGTGTTTGTTATTCAAACTAACAGTCACTAACCTCCTTCGAAGAACATTTGTGTGAATACTTTTTGTTACAGGTATTTTGTAGAATAATTTTTTAGAAGACCCATTCACCCCCCCCCCCCCTCTGGGCTCGTCAACTGGGCAACATAAACCGGAGGGGGTGACTATATCGGCGATGTTCGGGCACCCATATCCACGACCTGGGGAGGAGATCTCGCGTCGAGTTGAACACGACTTCCGATCGCTGTGACTGGGCGGCTCTGCGTGTGGGGTCTGCCAGTGATTCGCGTAATCGAGGGAGTCGCTACTGCCAAAAAACCTTGGAATAGGGGAGATCGTTGGCTAGAATCGCAATTACGGAGTGAGAAACGAAGGTTTTTCGACCACGAAACGGCGTCTTATCGCCTGAGGCAATAAGGGGGCGTCGAGGGCCTCTGAGTGCCGATTCCAAATTGGGTCTTATAAGCGATTCCGATAACCGAGCGAAAAGTTATGCTCGTTTGAGCAGAGCGGTGTCCGTATGCGATCGCATCGACGGCCTACGAACGCGCTCCCGGAGAGGTATTTGGGCGCCGGACCGGAAATCTCCGAATGCGACCATTTACCGACCGGGTCGAAGTGCCGATTCTGAATTGGGGCCTCGCGGGCGGTTCCGACCCCCGGGCGAATAAATATCCGCGTCCGATCGGAGGGTATGGCAGTCGGTGTACTAGTACACACGCTCCGGGGGTGAATTTTGGCCCCGAAACGGAATTCTGCAAAACCAGCGCCTGTCGACCGTCTCAGAGTGCCGATTCCGAATTGTGGTCACATAAGTGATTTCGATGCCCGTGCAGAAATTTATGCCCAATTCTTTCCCTGAAGGGGTGAGAATAAACCGGAGGGGGTGACTATATCGGCGATGTTCGGGCACCCATATCCACGACCTGGGTAGGAGATCTCGCGTCGAGTTAAACACGACTTCCGATCTCTGTGACTGGGCGGCTCCGCGTGTGGGGTCCGCCAGCGATTCGCGTAATCGAGGGAGTCGCTACTGCCAAAAAACCTTGGAATAGGGGAGATCGTCGGCTAGAATCGCAATTTCGGAGTGAGAAAAGAAGTTTTTCGACCCCAAAACGACGTCTTATTGCCTGAGGAAATAAAAGGGCGTCGAGCGCCTCTGAGTGTCGATTCCGAATTGGGGTCTTATAAGCGATTCCGATAACCGAGCGAAAGGTTATGTCCGTTTGAGCGAAGCGGTGTCCGTATGCGATCGCATCGGCGGCCTACGACCGGAGAGGAATTTGGGTGCCGAACCTGAAATCTCCGAATGCGACCATTTACTGACCGAGTCGAAGTGCCAATTCTGAATTGGGGCCTCGCGGGCGGTTCCGACTCCCAGGCGAATAAATATCCACGTCCGACCGGAGGGTACGGCAGTCGGTGTACTAGTACACACGCTCCAGGGGGAATTTTGGCCCCATAACAGAATTCCGCAAAACCAACGCCCTGTCGACCGTCTCGGAGCGCTGATTCCGAATTGTGGTCACATAAGTGATTCCGATGCCCGTGCGGAAAGTTATGCCCAATTCTTTCTCTGAAGGGGTGGGAATAAACCGGAGGGGGTGACTATATCGGCGATGTTCGGGCACCCATATCCACGACCTGGGGAGGAGATCTCGCGTCGAGTTGAACACGACTTCCGATCGCTGTGACCGGGCGGCTCTGCGTGTGGGGTCTGCCAGCGATTCGCGTAATCGAGGGAGTCGCTACTGCCAAAAAACCTTGGAATAGAAGAGATCGTCGGCTAGAATCGCAATTTTGGAGTGAGAAACGAAGGTTTTTCGACCCCGAAACGACGTCTTATCGCCTGAGGCAGTAAATGGGCATCGAGGGCCTCTGAGTGCCGATTCCGAATTGGGGTCTTATAAGATATTCCGATAACCGAGCGAAAAGCTATGCCCGTTTGAGCGAAGCGGTGTCCGTATGCGATCGCATCAACGGCCAACGACCGCGCTCTCGGAGAGGAATTTGGGCGCCGGACCGGAAATATCCGAATGCGACCATTTACCGACCGGGTAGAAGTGCCGATTCTGAATTGGGGCCTCGCGGGCGGTTCCGACCCCCAGGCAAATAAATATCCGCGTCCGATCGTACGACAGTCGGTGTACTAGTACACACGCTCTGGGGGGAATTTTGGCCCCGAAACGGAATTCTGCGAAACCAGCGCCTATCGACCGTCTCAGACTGCCGATTCCGAATTTTGGTCACATAAGTGATTCCGATGCCCGTGCGGAAATTTATGCCCAATTCTTTCACTGAAGGGGTGGGAATAAACTGGAGGGGGTGACTAATCGGCGATGTTCGGGCACCCATATCCACGACCTGGGGAGGAGATCTCCCGTCGAGTTGAACACGACTTCCGATCGCTGTGACTGGGCGGCTCCGCGTGTCGGGTCTGCCAGCGATTCACGTAATCGAGGGAGTCGCTACTGCCAAAAAACCTTGGAATAAGGGAAATCGTCGGCTAGAATCGCAATTTCGGAGTGCGAAACGAAGGTTTTTCGACCCCGAAACGACGTCTTATCGCCTAAGGCAATAAGGGCGCGTCGAGCGCCTCTGAGTGCCAATTCCGAATTGGGGTCTTATAAGCTATTCGGATAACCGGGCGAAAAGTTATGCCAGTTTGAGCGAAGGGGTATCCGTATGCGATCGCATCGGCAGCCTGCGACCGCGCACCCAGAGAGGAATTTTGGCACCAGTCCGGAAATCTCCGAATGCGACCATTTATCGATCGGGTCAAAGTGCCGATTCTGAATTGGGGCCTCGCGGGTGGTTCCGACCCTCGGACGAATAAATATCCGCGTCCGACCGGAATGTACGGCAGTCGATATACTAGTACACACGCTCCGGGGGGCAATTTTGGCCCCGGAATGGAATTCCGCGAAACCAGCGCCTTGTCGACCGTCTCGGAGTGCCGATTCCGAATTGTGGTGACAAAACCGATTCCGATGCCCGTGCGGAAAGTTATGCCCAATTCTTTCGCTAAAAGGGTGGGAATAAACCGGAGGGGTGACTATATCGGCGATGTTCGGGCACCCATATCCACGACCTGGGGAGGAGATCTTGCGTCGAGTTGAACACGACTTCCGATCGCTGTGACTGGGCGGCTCCATGTGTGGAGTCTGCCAGCGATTCGCGTAATCGAGGGAGTCGCTACTGCCAAAAAACCTTGGAATAGGGAAGATCGAAGGCTAGAATCAAAATTTCAGAGTGCGAAACGAAGGTTTTTCGACCCCGAAACGATGTCTTATCGCCTAAGGGAATAAAGGGACGTCGAGCGCCTCTGAGTGCCGATTCTGAATTGGGGTCTCATAAGCAATTCCGATAACCGAGCGAAAAGTTATGCTCGTTTGAGCGAAGCGGTGTCCGTATGTGATCGCATCGGCGGCCTACGACCGCGCTCCCGGAGAGGAATTTGGGCGCCAGACCGGAAATCTCCGAATGCGACCATTTACCGACCGGGTCGAAGTGCCGATTCTGAATTGGGGCCTCGCGGGCGGTTCTGACCCCCGGGCGAATAAATATCCGCGTCCGATCGGAGGGTACGGCAGTCGGTGTACGTACACACGCTCCGGGGGCAATTTTGGCCCCAGAACAGAATTCTGCGAAACCAGCACCCTGTCGACCGTCTCAGAGTGCCGATTCCGAATTGTGGTCACATAAGTGATTCCGATGCCCGTGCGGAAATTTATGCCCAATTCTTTCGATGAAGGGGTTGGAATGCACCGGAGGGGGTGACTATATCGGCGATATTCGGGCACCCATATCCACGACCTGGGGAGGAGATCTCGCGTCGAGTTGAACACGACTTCCGATCGCTGTTACTGGGCGGCTCCGCGTGTGGGGTCCGCCAGCGATTCGGGTAATCGAGGGAGTCGCTACTGCCAAAAAACCTTGGAATAGGGGAGATCGTCGGCTAGAATCGTAATTTCGGAGTGCGAAACGAAGGTTTTTCGACACCGAAACGACATCTTATCGCCTTAGACAATAAGGCGGCATCGAGCGCCTCTGAGTGCCAATTCTGAATTGGGGTCTTATAAGCGATTCCAATAACCGAGCGAAAAGTTATGCCCGTTTGAGCGAAGGGGTGTCAGTATGCGATCGCATCGACAGCCTGCGACCGCGCTCCCAGAGAGGAATTTGGGCGCCAAACCGGAAATCTCCGAATGCGACCATTTATCGACCGGGTCGAAGTGCCGATTTTGAATTGGGGCCTCGCAGGTGGTTCCGAACCCCAGGAGAATAAATATCCGCGTCCGACCAGAGGGTACGGCAGTCGGTGTACTAGTACACACTCTCCGGAGGGATTTTTTGCCCCGAAAGGGAATTCTGCGAAACCAGCGCCCTGTCGACCGTCTCGGAGTGCCGATTCCGAATTGTGGTCACATAAGCGATTCTGATGCCCGTGCGGCCCAATTCTTTCGTTGAAGGGGTGGGAATAAACCGGAGGGGGTGACTATATCGGCGATGTTCGGGCACCCATATCCATGACCTGGGGAGGAGATCTCGCGTCGAGTTGAACACGACTTCCGATCGCTGTGACTGGGCGGCTCTGCGTGTGGGGTCCTCCAGCGATTCGCATAATCGAGGGAGTCGCTACTGCCAAAAAACCTTAGAATAGGGGAGATCGTCAGCTAAAATCACAATTTCGGAGTGAGAAACGAAGGTTTTTGGACCCCGAAACGACGTCTTATCACCTGAGGCAATAAGGGGACGTCGAGCGCCTCTGAGTGTCGATTCTGAATTAGGGTCTTATAAGTTATTCCGATAATCGTGCAAAAAGTTATGCCCGTTTGAGCGAAGCGGTGTCCATATGCGATCTCATCGGTGGCCTACGACCGCGCTCCCGGAGAGGAATTTGGGCGCCGAACCTGAAATCTCTAAATGCGACCATTTACCGACCGGGTCGAAGTGCCAATTCTGAATTGGGACCTCGCGGGCGGTTCCGACCCCCGGACGAATAAATATCCGCGTCCGACTGGAGGGTACGGCAGTCGGTGTACTAGTACACACACTCCGGGGGGGAATTTTGGCCCCGAAAAGGAATTCTGCTAAACCAGCGCCCTGTCGACCGTCTCGGAGTGCCGATTCCGAATTGTGGTCACATAAGTGATTCCGATGCCGGTGCGAAAAGTTATGCCTAATTCTTTCGCTGAAGGGGTAGGAATAAACCGGAGGGGGTGACTATATCGGCGATGTTCGGGCACCCATATCCACGACCTGGGGAGAAGATCTCGCATCGAGTTGAACACGGCTTCCGATTGCTGTGACTGGGCGGCTCCGCGTGTGGGGTCCTCCAGCGATTCGCGTAATCGAGGGAGTCGCTTTTGCCAAAAAAACCTTGGAATAGGGAAGATCGTCGGCTAGAATCGCAATTTTGGATTGCAAAACGAAGGTTTTTCGACCCCGAAACGATGTCTTATCGCCCGAGGCAATAAGGGGGCGTTGAGCGCCTCTGAGTGCCGATTCCAAATTGGGGTGTAGCACCCTTGATTTTTTAAAATCAAGAAAAATAAAAATTTATTATTTAATAAATAAGATAAATCAATTAAATTAGGATAAAGAGAGAATAAATAAGATTTGAATGAAATAAAAGGAATTTAATGAATAACCCATTAAGCTAAATTAGTAGTGGGTTAAATAAATGGTCCAAACCAAATAGATTGGGCCCAATAGGATGAAGCCCATCTTGGGAGGAGATGTAATTAAGAGAAATTCGTATCTAATTAATTAATAAATGGAAAAGGGTCAAATTAACTATTAAAATAAGTCATATCTATCCTAAAAAGAGTCCTATACTTATCCTAAATCTTTACCCACGAAATTGGATCCCTTCCCAACTCTATTAGGTGGATAAATAAGAGAAAGTGGGAGATAAATGCCAATTTTCGGAGTTGGATGAGAAAGAAAGAGTTTTAGGTGATTTAGAACTCTATAAGCAATCAAAACACCCCCCATTTGACCCTATCACCCCACAATTTCGTGCTAAGACTTTTGGAGACGAAGAGGAGAAGATCTAGACCAAGGAGCAAGGAAGGAGAAGGCTTGGAGCAAGAAGGGTTTTCATAATTTCGTCATCCAAAATAGGGTTTTCTTACTCCACGAAGAAGGTAGGCAATCTCTCAAGCTAAAATCGTGAAATAATTACCTTAGGTAGCCTTCATATACCTCTTCAAAAGCCCTATGGTTTCGTTGTATTCCGCTCATCCATTTGGGCGAATTTAATTCATGAATTCCTGCTGTTACCATGAACTGAAATCTCATATTTTATCTAATTCCCCATATGTACTTGCTCTCATGCCATGATAAAATTCTCGTGTATACTGCACATTATTATCTTTCAAACGCCCCTGGTCTTGCTCGAATTCAATCTCCCATGAGGGAGAATTAAATATTTGAATCCTTGTATGTTGCATGTACCCAACTCTTCAAGTTTACCTTTAAACTTCGTGCATACTTGATGCCCTGCTATGAGAAAATTCTCTAAAATACTAAATCTTGTTAGCTTTTGAACGCCCCTGTTTCGTAATTTTTCATCATGTATACATCTCTAATAAATTCGTTGAACCCTGACTGCGCCTGTTTAGGTCACCGAAAAGTAACATGATCAATGCATGTCTAAACCTTGTCTATTTTCAAATTAATCATGCATGTTGATAGATATACATGTCTACTTTCGCTTAAAACTGATTTCGCACTTTTTGGATCACCGTGCTATTTTATATATAATTTAGAACGTCCATGTATCACAGAGGGCTTGCCCTGGGAAAAAGGGAAAAAGAGTAAACCCACCTGTTATCGCGACGGCGTGACCCGCCGCGATAAGAGTGGGGTCGCGCCGGCCATTGACGTCGCGTCAAGAATGCGGCGGCATAAGCCGCCACGATTCACCCCAGACCGGGCCAGACCGGCCAGGCCCCGTGTCGCGCCCGACCGCCCTGTCGCGACTTAAATCGTGACGGGTAGGTCCGCCGCGTTTTCAAGAAATCAGCCAAAATTGAAAATTATGTATATGCCCTGTTGTTTAAGCTATATACCCTTTAATTAGCCATGATTAACTCATGTTATAGTTAATTCGACTTGGTAAATTAATAAATGGCATTAATGATATAAATTTAATTATTTAAAATGACATTTGCACGACTTATCATATCCTCAAGATTTCTTTACACTTATACACACACAACATTATTAAATGTCATTTGACCCCGATAAATTATGCAATAATGTATTCGGTAAATTATCGAAATAAATGACTAAATTACCCTATTTTGTTAAATAAAACTATTTCTGTTTTTACTCGCGCGTTTTTATCTACCGTTACCGTTTTCCCTCGGCCTTCGAACACTCGAGGCACGACGGACCCGTTTTTACAGACTTTCCCTTGACTTGGACCACCTCTCCACCGGGAATACTCTCGGCTGGACCAGGGACTCCTTGTCAAGACCTCCGTAAGTCTTCTTGGCTTTGGCGCACGTCCTTAGTCAACGAGCTGGTTGTACCCCAAAACCCGTTACACTCTTAGGGATCAGTACGATCCAAGCCTTAGTGTTCCTTCTCGTCTTGAGTTCACACCGGACCACCTGACCCGTGTACACAACACGGCTAAGGGGCGGTTGTGACTTCTACCAGACTGCCGGCACCCGACCTGGTGCTGTGCAACCGTTACTATCATAATTTCACGTTGTTTTACGAAATTGTCCCTATCTCATCTACTATCTATATCCTCTCATCTGTTCACGTTCTCTCTACACTCTCATCTATCTCATCTAGTACTCTCTTATCTCTTCTTGGTACTCTATTGGCCATTCGTGTGATTGTCTAAGATAAAAAAAATGACTAATGCCAGCGCAATAGGGCCCGATCAGGTCCTGGGAGGAGCGGCCCGAAAAGTGCCAGTGCCCATGGGAGTTAAAATTATCATAGATGTGTTACGGCATGCATCCAGCGCCATTTTACTATCTAGATCAATCTATGACAATGAAAGTGCTATCTTTACAAGTGCAAGCGTGATCGTTACTAGTGCATCGTTGTTCAATTTACATGTTATATCGTTACATGGCCATTCTATTGTCGTTCTCGTTGTACTATTTTCAGTGCCAGTTGCAATTGTCCTCTCGTTATCGTGACATGCTCTACATGACTTTACTCTCTAGTCAACCTGCCTTTAAGACGTTAACCATTTAAAGCATGCTTGTGTTCATGAGATATTAAGTCCTACTGGGCGTTATTCGCTCATCCTGCGTATATATTTAATGTGTTTCAGGTGAGTCGGATCATGACCACACTCACGAGGATGGGACCGATGAGGAGACTCAAGAGTGACCATTCTGCAACCAGTGGTGTCTAGTAGTAGTCTGTTAGTATAGTTAGGACTTAGTGAGTCATATAGTCATTATGTAATAGTTTGATTTCAATAAAGTACTCTGGGCCCTAGTTTTGGCTCTGATACGTTGATGTATTAGTTATTTTGTGAAGACGATGAGTTATTAGTGAATGTAATGGAGGTTGTTGGATTATTAATGAAATTGGAGTTTATTTGGTGTTATCCAATTGTACAATGGTTTATTATTTATTTCTCGCTCATTACTATTTAATAACTGGATTCCCGCTCCGATATTCCGCGTCGGGGCGTTACATGGGGTCTTATAAGCGATTCCAATAACCGAGCGAAAAGTTATGCCCGTTTGAGCGAAGCGGTGTCCGTATGCGATCGCATCGGCGGCGTACGACCGCGCTCCCGGAGAGAAATTTGGGCACCGGACCGGAAATCTCCGAATGTGACCATTTACCGACCGGGTCGAAGTGTCGATTCTGAATTGGGGCTTCGCGGGCAGTTCCGACCCCCAGGCGAATAAATATTCGCGTCCGACCAGAGGGTACGGCAGTCGGTGTACTAGTACACACGCTCCGGGGGGGAATTTTGGCCCCGAAACGGAATTCTGCGAAACCAGTGCCCTGTCGAACGTCTCGGAGTGTCGATTCCGAATTGTGGTCACATAAGTGATTCCGATGCCCGTGCGGAAAATTATGCCCAATTCTTTCGCTGAAGGAGTGGGAATAAACAGGAGGGGGTGACTATATCGGCGATGTTCGGGCACCCATATATCGCGTCGAGTTGAACACGACTACCGATCGCTGTGACTGGGCGGCTCCGCGTATGGGGTCCGCCAGTGATTCGCGTAATCGAGGGAGTCGCTACTGCCAAAAAACCTTGGAATAGGGGAGATCGTCGGTTGGAATCGCAATTACGGAGTGCGAAACGAAGGTTTTTCGACCTCGAAACGATGTCTTATTGTCTGAGGCAATAAGGGGTAGTCAAGCGCCTCTGAGTGCCGATTCCGAATTTGGGTCTTATAAGCGATTCCGATAACCGAGCGAAAAGTTACGCCCGTTTGAGCGAAGTGGTGTCCGTATGCGATCGCATCGGCAGCCTGCGACCGCGCTCCCGGAGAGGAATTTGGATGCCGGACTGGAAATCTCCGAATGCGACCATTTATCGACCGGGTCGAAGTGCCGATTCTGAATTGGGGCCTCGCGGGCGATTCCGACCCCCGGGCGAATAAATATCCGCATCCGACCAGAGGGTACGGCAGTCGGTGTACTAGTACACACGCTCCGGGGGGGAATTTTGGCCGCGGAACGGAATTCCGCAAAACCAGCGCCCTGTCGATCGTCTCGGAGTGCCGATTCCGAATTGTGGTCACATAAGTGATTCTGTCGCCCGTGCAGAAAGTTATGCCTAATTCTTTCGCTGAAGGGGTGAGAATAAACCGGAGGGGTGACTTTATCGGCGATGTTCGAGCACCCATATCCACGACTTGGGGAGGAGATCTCGCGTCAAGTTGAACACAACTTCCGATCGTTGTGACTGGGCGGCTCCGCGTGTGGGGTCCGCCAGCGATTCGCGTAATCGAGGTAGTCGCTACTGCCAAAAAACCTTGGAATAGGGGAGATCGTCGGCTAGAATCGCAATTTCAGAGTGCGAAATGAAGGTTGTTCGACCCCGAAACGACGTCTTATTGCCCTTGGCAATAAGGGGGCGCCGAGCGCCTCTGAGTGCCGATTCCGAATTGGGGTCTTATAAGGGATTCCGATAACCGAGTGAAAAGTTATGTCCGTTTGAGCGAAGGGTGTACGTATGCAATCGCATCGGCAGCCTGCGACCGCTCTCCCAGAGAGGAATTTGGGCGCCAGACCGGAAATCTCCGAATGCGACCGTTTATCGACGGGGTCGAAGTGCCGATTCTGAATTGAGGCCTCGCGGGTGGTTCTGACCCCCGGGCGAATAAATATCTGCGTCCGACCGGAGGGTACGACAGTCAGCGTACTAGTACACATGCTCCGGGGGGAATTTTGGCCCCGAAACATAATTCCGCGAAACCAGCGCCCTGTCGACAGTCTCGGAGTGCCGATTCCGAATTGTGGTCACATAAGCGATTCCGATGCCCGTGCGGAAAGTTATGCCTAGTTCTTTCGCTGAAGGGGTGGGAATAAACCGGAGGGGGTGACTTTATCGGCGATGTTCGGGCACCCATATCCACGACCTGGGGAGGAGATCTCGCGTCGAGTTGAAAACGACTTCCGATCGCTGTGACTGGGCGGCTCCGTGTGTGGGGTCCCTCTGCGATTCGCGTAATCGAGGGAGTCGCTACTGCCAAAAAACCTTGGAATACGGGAGATTGTCGGCTAGAATCGCAATTTCGAAGTGCGAAACGAAGGTTTTTCGACCCCGAAACAATGTCTTATCGACTGAGGCAATAAGGCGGCGTTGAGCGCCTCTGAGTGCCGATTCCGAATTGGGGTCTTATAAGCGATTCCGATAACCGAGTGAAAAGTTATGTCAGTTTGAGCGAAGTGGTGTCCGTATGCGATCGCATCAGTAGCCTGCGACCGCGCTCCCGGAGAGGAATTTGGGCGCCGGACCGAAAATCTCCGAATGCGACCATTTACTGACCGGGTCGAAGTGCCGATTCTGAATTGGGGCCTCGCGGGCGGTTCCGACCCCCGGGCGAATAAATATCCGCGTCCAACCGAAGGGTACGGCAGTCGGTGTACTAATACACACGCTCCGAGGGAGAATTTTGACCCCGGAACGGAATTCCACGAAACTAACGCCTTGTCGACCGTCTCGGAGTGTCGATTCTGAATTGTGGTCACATAAGCGATTCTGATGCCCGTGCGGAAAGTTATGTCAAATTCTTTCGCTGAAGGGGTGGGAATAAACCGGAGGGGGTGACTATATCGGCGATGTTCGGGCACCCATATCCACGACCTGGGGAGGAGATTTTACGTCGAGTTGAACACGACTTCCGATCGTTGTGACTGGGCGGCTCCGCATGTGGGGTCCGCTAGCGATTCGTGTAATCGAGGTAGTCGCTACTGCCAAAAAACCTTGGAATAGGGGAGATCGTCGGCTAGAATCGCAATTTCAGAGTGCGAAACAATAGTTTTTCGACCCCGAAACGACGTCTTATCGCCTGAGGCAATAAGGGGGCGTCGAGCGCCTCTGAGTGCCGATTCCGAATTGGGATCTTATAAGCGATTCCGATAACCGAGCGAAAAGTTATACCCGTTTGAGCGAAGGGGTGTCTGTATGCGATCGCATCAGCAGCCTGCGACCGCGCTCCTGGAGAGGAATTTGGGCGCCGGACCGGAAATCTCCGAATGCGACTATTTATCGATCGGGTCGAAGTGCCGATTCTGAATTGGGGCCTCGCGGGTGGTTCCGACCCCCGGGCGAATAAATATCCGCGTCCGACCGGAGGGTACGGCAGTCGGTGTACTAGTACACACGCTCCGGGGGGAATTTTGGCCCCGGAACGGAATTCCGCGAAACCATCGCCCTGTCAACCGTCTCAGAGTGTCGATTCTGAATTGTGGTCACTTAAGCAATTCTGATGCCCGTGCGGAAAGTTATGCCCAATTCTTTCGCTGAATGGGTGGGAATAAACCGGAGGGGGTGACTATATTGACGATGTTCGGACACCCATATCCACGACCTGTGGAGGAGATCTCGCGTCAAGTTGAACACGACTTCCGATCGCTGTGACTAAACGGCTCTGCGTGTAGGGTCCGCCAGCGATTCGCGTAATCGAGGGAGTCGCTACTGTCAAAAAATCTTGGAATAGAGGAGATCGTCGGCTAGAATCGCAATTTCGGAGTGCGAAACGAAGATTTTTCGACCCCGAAACGATGTCTTATTGCCTGAGGCAATATGCCGACGTCGAGCGCCTCTGAGTGCTGATTCCGAATTGGGGTCTTATAAGCGATTCCGATAACCGAGACTGTGCACTTTCAAAAGTACACAAAGTGCAATCTACATGGGCAACTAGCCCATGTGGCACCACTTTTTTGGGTGTCACATAAGCTACCAACACATGTGGATGGTGCCACATAGATTAGTTGCCCATGTGGATTGTACTTTGTGCACTTTTGAAAGTGCACAAAGTCTTTCTCTTAAGATAAATGGAAACTGCACGCTCCACCAGAAGCATTTCCCTTTCAAAGCAAACAATGGATGTGCCCAGCTGTTGGCACATGGAATCAACATGAAGAACGGCCTACGACATCGAAATGGCGACAAAACACCAATTCACCTACGCAAAAATAATGCATATATCCACCCCCACCTTCGGATGTGCGTAAAGGCGTTTGTAGGAGGCAAGATAAACTCTTTCGCTTGCAGGCAGCTATTACGCACTAAATTTAGTTGACTTGATGTTGAACGAGAACAATTGTGACAATGTAAGATGGATGCAAGCTTGTATGATCCACCAGACATGTTTATGCATGCAGTGCTTGGATCAAAATATTGGTTGCCTGTAGCATTTACAAAAGAAAGGGCATAGGAACATAATAACAACATCAGCATATCTGACAAGTTCACAAAATAAAAAGAAACCCGCAAATAATGAGCCCGTTCCGCAGTTTACAGTACAGTACAACACTGATTTGTCTTTTTCGCCTGCTTGTAAAACATCTGCCAGACAGGAAAAACATCACATATAGACGATCAGAAAAAAAAGAACTCTAAGATCATGTTTGGTACCGGAATCAACTGGAAATAGAGTGAGAATATCCTCAAAATTAGAATATCCAGTTTGTTCTTGAGCTATCCCAATACCAAACAGCCCTAAAAGTTCAATTATAAGGCATTTGATTCCCATGTATTGAACACAGGAATGGTAGTCTGCAAATGCATACATGGGAATGACAAAAGGAACAGTAAACGGTCTAGTCAAACTATAAACGGTGCATTCACATATTTTTTGAAAAGTGGATAGTACCATAAATATATAAATGAAAATGGAAAAGAATGTACAAGTATAGGCTCACAAAAAGACACAAAAAACTGCCCAGTCCGCACATACAGTGCCAACCAACAGCGATTGTATAGCTAGACTCTATCCCACCAACAAACCAAAAAAGAGTGGAACTGGACTGATTCACATTACAATCGACACATTAACATATTATTCATGTATTCAAAACCAACAATGTAAGAATACATGTATTCACATTGAATACGTCCATTAAACGTCAAAGCATGTATACGATTGGACCAACTGGCAAGCTGAGTCCCGAGTGTCATAAAAAAGCACTCACCTGAGATGCTGCACTCAGATCTGAGCTTTTCTCAACTAAACTGTCCAATTTTTCACCTCGTGCAAGCACACTATCAATAGTTTTGTGCTGCAGAATAACAACACAAAGCAAAAGGGAGATATTAGTAAAATGGTAGACTCTACCAAAAGAGTAAAATTGAGCACATAATGTAAAAAAAAACAGATAAAAGAAGATGGAAGACTGAACCAAGGTGTTGACTCCTCACAAACCTGACCCAGCACACAAAACCAACCACCACAATACTCCCCTTGGAACAATGGCCAAAATAAACAATAATTTCGATAAACACTCTATTTCATCTCCCATAAAGAGTAGAGACATTCACCATACCCAGAAGATAATGGGAGATTTTACAAAGTGATTGCATAAATGATCCTTTGACAAGGAAATTTTAATTCTGCCGCAACAAACTTTTGATGGATTCACAGCAAGTAACTAGTCAACGGGATGAAATGACAATATGAATGTAGCAAAATAAAAAAAGAATCAAGCAGAAGTTTGAAAGAAGCATCTATTTTTCCTATCCTGGATTTTAGCAGAATATGACATCCTTTCAGACTGAGCTTCAATACAGAGACTCATATTACCTTCCTTTTAAACTGAAGGCAGCAATTCACGGAGTACAAGACCACAAGCAACCTTCTCCAGTAATTGAAGGATGTGGGATGTGTGTGTGTGTGAGAGAGAGAGAGAGAGCACAATTGACAAAAGGAGACGTGGTCATTTATATTGTTCTGAAAAGGAAAGATGGTATGGTTACAAAATGCTAACAATAGCATCATTATCTCCAACCCCCCCCCCCCCCCGGCAAGTATAGATTCCATTCCAAACTTAACAAAATAAAACAATAAAACAAGTATATACGTCACCATTCACCAAACTACTAATTTAGATTTAGATTGCATCAGAAGCACAGATTCTATCTTGCTATTCCACTCTAACATATCATGCTCAATTTCCATATGCATAATTTCCTTAAATCATTACTTACAAGAATAATTTTAGTTTCATCTAGATCCCTCTGTATTTTCAGCAGTTTGTCAGCTTCTGCAGGGTCCTGCAGAAAGAAAGGGGAGGGGGATGGTGAGATATAAGTACTTTATAAAATTCAACCATAAAAAGTAAGGCTGGCATAATTGCTTCAACTCTAGTGACAATGAACCAATGTAGGCAAGAAAGTGTGCACAGCTGTACAAGAGTTTCCGTGCAAGAATCATTATTAATCCATTGTGGCTATCCCTAGGGAACCTAGGAAATTTGTTCTCAAATCAGTGCAAGAATGTGTATCGGTATTTTTGACAGAAGATAAACAATAAATACAGTAAAATAAAGCATGTGCAAACTGGTTAGACATTCTCACACTCTTTACGAAATAAAATATAAATCATTAATTTAGAGCCTTCAGGTGTATCCATGCATACCCATTGTAATGGTCACCAATAAATGTATTCAGTTGTATACCAATACTCATCAAGGAAATTGTCTGCTTTTCAATTTGGAGAGAAGTGCTCCTACAAGATGCTTCTTATGCAAATGCTACCGTGCATCAGCAAGGGAAGTAAACCCCAAGCCTAGGCTAATGCATAGACTTGGCATACACCAGTTAGAATCTAATGGAAGGCATTCCCCGCAAGGAGATACCAACCAGTAAAATTGGTTAAATTGGCAGGAAAAACAGATTTCTCGGATAAGTGAATAGAAATATGAGGATAGGCTCTTTAGGGACTCTTTGAAGGGGCAATATGAGAAAATTCTAACCAGAGAAGAGATATATTGGAGACAAAGGTCCAGAGATAGATGGATCAAGGAAGGAGATAAGAACACAACTTATTTTCAACGAATTGCATCTGGTAGGAGGAGAGTGAACTCTATTTCCAGCATTAAGGTGGGGGATCTCTTCTGCCATGCAGATGAGGATACCAGGGACCAAATTCTACTCCAGGCTCTTCACAGAGGAGGACTTCTATAGGCCAAGGATTTCTGATGATTTGCTACCTTATCTTTCGGCAGAAGAGAAGGGAGCTATTTCTAGGCCTATCTCTGAGGACGAGATCCAACAGGCTGTTTTCTCCCTTGCAGTTGATAAGGTACCCAGCCCTGATGATTTTCCTTTGGCATTTTTTCAGAAGTATTAGCATATCATCAAAGAAGACATGGTGGCAGCAATGTGGGAGTTCTAGTTGGGGAGGGCACATATGGGTGGCATCAATAAAACCTTCATTGTGCTTATTCCCAAGAAGCAAGAAGCCCAGGAGTTGTAGGATTTCAGGTCAATTAATTTGTTGAATGGCACCTACAAGATTATTGCAAAAATGTTGGCAAGAAGGCTGGTTTCTATTATGGATTCACTGGTTGATCACTTCCAAGGAGTTTTCATCAAGGGGAGAAACATCCTTGATAATTTCCAAGTGATGCATGAATGCCTGTTTGCCACAAAGCACCAAAATAGGAAATGTTTGGTTTTGAAACTTGACTTTGAAAAAGAGTGAACTGGCAATGACTTTTTGATGTGATGAATATATAGGCAGATTTCTTAGGTAAAGGCTTGTATTTCATCAGCCTCCTTCGCTGTTCTTATTAACAGGAAGCCATCCTCCATTTTCTCAATGGTAGGGGCCTCCGACAGGGAGATCCCCTTTCCCCTCTCCTTTTTGTTTTGATGGCTAGCATACTTAGTAGGGTGTGTCAATAGGCGGAGGCAGTAGGTTTCATCAAAGATTTTTCGACAGATAGAAGGGACATGTCCATCTCACATTTGCAGTATGCTAATGATATTATTTTGTTTCTTGATGATGGGGAATTATCTCCAACTATGACTAGACTCCTTTTGGAGTTGCTGGAGCAGGTGACAGGGCTCAAGGTTAATTTCACTAAGAGTATGCAGGTGGGAGTGAATGTAGAGGTACTCTTCATCATGGAAGGAAGGATCGGCCCAGATGGATCGGATCAGCGGATCGGATTGGTTTTCAGATGGACTGTTCCGATTTCGCACCCCGATTCTCCGGTCCCTAGACCAGATCAGAAGGATCGGACCCATAGATGGCAAAATCGGCTGAGTCGGGTCGGAGTCGGCCGACTCTGAGTCGGGTCGGCCCTTGGCGACCCGACTTGGGGGGTGGAACAACGACCCACCCATGGAGCTACATGGAATCGGGGTGAGTCGACTGAAATCGGGTGGAGTCGGGCCGACTCAGCCCGACTCAGGCCGACTCATCCCGACTCCACCCGATTCCAGGTGGACTCTATGTGGTGTAACCGATTCCCTCAGGTTACCTTCAGGATCCTTTTCGGGCAGGGCTTCAGGATCCCCTTATTTACCTGAATATCATTTAAGTAAATGTTATAATTCATTTACTTAAGATATTACATGTAAATAAGGAAGTACCCCCCATTTGAATCCAATAAAAATATCAAAAAAATCATATCTCTTACCAATAAAAAGTCAACTCTCCCATCGAAGAAGAAAATCGCAATTTCGGTGATTTTAGCGAAATGCTAACTTTCTAATCTCTCATAATTTGGCATATCTAAAAATTTGATAATTCAAATAAACTATATGGAACACTAAAAATTCAAAGTCCGGTAAAAAAGTCAAACGTGCATATGACTTTTCTAAGGGAGCCACTCTCCTACTGACAGCACTTAGTCTGCTTGAGACCTCTCAGGATTTGGTCAAACCTAAACTATCACCACTCAAAGTCATGAGAATTGTCACTTTCTAAGACTTTTTCAATTAGAAAGTGAAAATTTTCATGAGTTTAGGTGATGATAGCTTAGGTTTGACCGAATCTTGAGAGCTCTCAAGCAGACTAAGTGCTGTCAGTAGGAGAGTGGCTCCCTTGAGAAGTCATATGCACGTTTGACTTTTTTTACCGGACTTTGAATTTTAAGTGTTCCATATAGTTTATTTGAATTATCAAATTTTTAGATAGACCAAATTATGAGAGATTAGAAAGTTAGCATTTCGCTAAAATCACCGAAATCGCGATTTTCTTCTTTGATGGGAGAGTTGACTTTTTATTGATAAGAGATATGATTTTTTTGATATTTTTATTGGATTCAAATGGGGGGTACTTCCTTATTTACATGTAATATCTTAAGTATAACATTTACTTAAATGATATTCAGGTAAATAAGGTATCATAGTTACCGTTGCTCTGTATTGTAATATGAACATATGTGTAACTAGACTATAGATATACCCAAAATGTTATATTACTATATGTTTTTAAATAATTTTTACTGATTTTCTGTGATTTTCCTGATTTTCTGTGATTTTTCTGGATTTTTCCTGATTTTTTTTCAATTTTTAAACCTTTTTTAAACCTGGCCGACCCAGGGTCGGCCAGACTCCATTGGAGTCGGCCGGATCCAAGGATCCGACCCGACCCGAGTCGGGGTCGGCTGGGTCCGACTCACCCAGCCGACCCGACTCTGCCATCCATGATCGGACCGGGTCGGTCAATCCGCAGATCGGATCGCCCGATCCGGCCCATAACAACTAGTTTCAAACTAGTCGATTTTACAACGGCTAGTTTGAAACTAGCCGTTGTAAAGCCGCTGGGGGCGACCCCCGGCAGCTGGGCAGGGGTTGGGAGGGTTATATAAACCCCCCAACCGCCCCTCCACCCTTCCATGTCTTCCCCCTCTCTCTCTAAGCTCCCCCCTTCCTCTAGCCTCTCTCTCTCTCTCTCTCTCTCTCTCTAAACTCACATTTCTCTCTCTCTCTCACTCACTCTCACTCTAAACCTTCATTTCCCTCTCTCCCAAAGAGCTCTTTCTTTCTCTCTAAGACTTCCTACTTGCTTGGTTTGCTCTTTAAGGCTCTAAATTGGTGATATGAAGCCTTGGGGAGTTTGGATCTTGGAGATCTGTCTTCTCTTTTCTATCTCGCTGTACCATTCTCTTAATTTCCACTTCATTTTCAAATTATAAATTTTCTTTCAAACATGTTTTCATCGGGGCAAATTGAAGCAACATCTGTTGCTTCCCATAGCGACCCAGGATGGATCCATTGTCAAGTTGTGGACATGCAACAATGGAAGGTGAAGTGTAAAAATTGCAATCGAGTTATTTCAGGTGGAATCTTCCGTCTCAAGCAACATTTGGTGGGCGTAAAAGGAGAAGTTAAAGCTTACTCCAATGTTCCACCCAAAGTCTGCAATCAATTCAAGAACTATTTGTGACAACGGGATACGGAGAGAGGAGTCACATCTGGAGCAAGGGAGCGGATTAGAGATGAGATGACAAGTCCTTCCACAAGTGTGCATATATACCCTCCTGGTGAAGAGCCTGAATATACGGACATGGGAAGAGGGAGGGGTCGGAGGGCTACGATGCAAGATGAAGGTAATAGTTAATTTAAATTAGATTTAATTTTCTTTCTTTTGAAGTGTTTTCAATGTAACTGATTTATTTCTCTTCTTTTATTTCTTCAGAAGATGAGATGTTGCGTCATGGTCCATGGAATGGAAGCAAGTAGAAGATCCTACGCCGAGGAGGACTATTATAGACGGACTGGTCATTATCTTGGGCAAAGAAGTGGGTCTGGACAAGGATCTAATGACGATGATATTCAAGACCTAACCAAGGATGATGATCCTAGAGTAGGCCCTATAGATCCTTAGTTTCTTACCTAGTCCGAAGAAGGAGTAGGCAACCATCCATTGCGACTGCCATGAAGAATTTGAAGATTTCCAAGGAGAAGATCAGCCGAGCTGTTTCGAGATGGTTCATCTTCAACGGTGTGCTGGCAAACACTGCCAAGGGTCCTTATTGGGAGGACATGATTGAGACAATTGGAGATGTAGGCAATGGAGTTTCTGAACCAACGCCAAAAGAGATCTACAACACTAATCTACCTCAAAAGGTGGCTGACCTTAGAGAATATATCAAGACATTCGAGAGAATATGGGATAAGCGAGGCTGCACAATTATGATTGATGGCTGTATCCCATCTTTCAATCAGAAATAGTGAACACAAAGTCACAAACCTAACTAATGATCACGTCTTCATACATGCATAACAAGGAAGAGCATGATCAACTTCCTTATTTATTGTCAAGCTGGCCCTGTCTTCTGGAAGTCAATTGATGCTAGCGGCAAGGTGAAGAATGTCTACTTATTCAAGCTAATTGATGAGGTTGTGGAGCAAGTGGAAGAGGATAGGGTCGTCTAAGTTGTGACCGATAATGCAGCAGCCTACAAATCTGTCGGTCAAATGTTGATGATGAAGCAACCACATCTTTATTGGGTATCTTGCTCAGCTCACCCTCTAGATTAAATGTTAGAGGATATTAGCAAGGATCCATTGGTGGACTGAACAGTGAAGCGCACTCCTACATCTACAACCACAACAATGTGTGCTTACATTGATGCATGAGCACACCGGCCAAAGAGAGTTGCTACGCCCTGGGGTAACTCGATTTGCCTCCACTTACATTTTTTTGGAGAGTTTGCAATCACAAAAAAGTCCTTTGCTACAAATGATTTCAAGTAGGGGATAAGATGATTGGATGACAAGGCATGCTAGACAATCGGATAGGAGTAAGGGGAAGCAAGTGGAGGAGTTTATTGAAGATCGAGTCTTCTGGAGGGACATTATGGTGATACTTAGTGTAGTAGAGCCTCTTGATCGTGTCTGAAGATGGCGGACGGTGAAAAGAAGGCTACAATGGGTTATATCTATGAAGCTATGGATCGTGCAAAGGAAGACAAACAAGACCACTTCTAGAAAGTGGTGGGAGATCATTGATGCAAGATGGGATAGAACGCTTCACCATGATCTGTATGCAGCAGGTAACAACTTTCTAACATACCCCTCAATTCTTACCATTTTCATTTGTCAATTAATTCTAACAACTTTCTAATTATATGCAGGTCAGTTCTTCACCCAAGATATTAATATAATACAACTACTCAACATTTTCTGGATGATGAGGAAGTCCTTCGTGGAGCAAAGAATGTCATTCGGCGCATGTTGTCAGATGAGGATCGAGCCATAATAGCATGCAATAAGATGCACAACCATAGGTTGAAGACATTGCACTTTGGGACTCACCACGCTCAAAGGGTAGTCATGCTACTCTCACCTGGTAATTACATTTTGTACTTAACTACATTAGTAGTAACCTAGTCATTAATTACTCAACATGACTTGTATTTTCTTAAATTTACAGCTGATTGGTGGATGGACTATGAAAAAGCCCCAGGGTATGAAGATTTGGCTTATGTTGCCATCTGAGTGTTGAGCCAAACAACTTCTGCAACAGGATGTAAGAGGAATTGGTCAACCTTTAGCTTGATTCACACCAAGCAAAAGAACTGATTAAGCTCACAAAGATTGGAGCATCTAATTTTCTGCCACTACAACATACGATTAAAGTTGAAGAACCTTCAAAGAATTCAAGAAAACCAACGAGAAGAAAGACGGTGGAGAGATGAAGTTGCTGGCCGACCTGTGCAGCAGGAACCGCAAGCGGAAGAAACGATTGACGTAGATGAAGTCTTCCAGGAGGAGAATCCACTTCATGCTCGTGGGCGGAAGGAGAATTGGACGAAATCCCATTGTCCGTAGAGTTTCAAATTCCCCAACCTCCTTCTAAAAGGCATCGGAAATTTGGGACACGGCGTCCACAATCAAGAAAAGGTAAACCGATTCTAACAAATCTTATGGATATTGCAAATTTAGCCACTGTGGAAGAAGAGGAAGAGGAAGAAACACTGGAGCCAAGTGACCGTGTGGTATATCAAACTTCGGAGGATTCCACTTCGGCAAGTAGTATGGATGGCGATGATGATGATCAAAGAGGATCCCTCCAAATACAACATCGATCATCTCGAAGACGAGGGTCAACTTAAGAAGCCGAAGCACCTCCAGTTAATACAGAGGACCAATTTACACATGCCAAACATGATGAAGACCAAGGAAGCCAGCTACCTAGAGACACCCCAATTGGAGATGAAGGTAGAGAGAATCAACAAACATCAACGTTTGACCCCTTCTTTGAGCCACCACTATATGGATTTCATCTAATTGTCGAACCATCATTATTCTCCGACACATCTAGTCACTCAGGAGGATACACAACTTATACTTCACCTCACACATCTTATTATGGAGGTGAAACACAACAATGGGGGTCGGTGAGATTCATCGATGCATACACAAATGAGTTTGACCAATATCTAGAGGAATATAGACAATGCTACGATAATTATATGTCTTGGGATAGTTATGTAGATCATGTGTCTAGCACTTATAATGTAAGACTACAATAGCGGAGTAATTTTTTTAAATTTTTTTCTTCATTTATTATTTCATTGTACACTTGTAGGGGTAAGGTTCCATCTCCTCCCCCCCCCCCCCCCCAATGTATGTAACCTTTTTTTTGCAAATTCATAAAACTCCAAGGACTTACCCAAGGTCCTAGATAAGTTTCGAGCAAAACACAACTATTTTTCATTTCTTTAGATTTTGAAAATTTTATAATATTTTCTTAATAAAAAGGCGGATCGATCTGGATTAGTCCGGATCGGATCGGTCATAGACAGACCGATCCGTGTCTGATCCCCGAGTTTACCTTCCTTGCTCTTCAAAGGATAGACATCTTCTTGGGATGTAAGATTGACAAGTTTCCTATTCCATACTTGGGATTGTCTCTTACTCACTGGTCCCAAGTGTTTTGATTGGCAGCCCATTGTTTAGAGATTTAAGTCCAGACTGGTGGGTTGGAAAGTGAGAGCTCTTTCTTTTAGTGGTAGGCTTGTAATATGCAGCTCAATTCTAAATAGCATATACACATATTTTCTATATATTTTGAAGGTGTCGAAGACGATGATTGCCAGGAGACTTCAGTCTATTCAATGCAGTTTCTTTTGACATGGTAGATGGGCCTTGCAGGGGGTGGCATGACATAGCATGGGATAGAGTGGCGGTCAGCAAAGAAGGTGGCTTAGGACTCAAGAATATCAAATTTTTCAATTTAGCTCTCTTGTCTAAGTGGCTATGGAGTGGGGATACGGGTTTGTAGACTACGTTGATTCGATAGAGGTACTTTAAGAGATGCAGACTGTGGGATATCCCCTCGACTATTGGCGACACTTCACCTCTTTGGCGTGATATCCTGGCGTGTAGGGAGGTTCTTTTGTTAGGAGTCCAGGTACAGCTTGGCAAGAGGGACATGGCTTCTTTCTAGAAGGACAGGTGGTGTGAAGACTTTCACCCTGCAGTCTCTATTCCTTATCTTCTTCCAAATCTCGACAGATCTCCTGTCATCTATCTCTCGGGCTTTTGCAAATAGAGGTCTCTAGTGGGGCATGGGCATCGACTTTCAGGCAAGACTTGACATAGGCTGAATTGCTACGGTTCCAAAATCTTCTATTAGTTTTTCACAATTTCACTTGACCGACTTAGATGATACATGGATGTGGAGGTGGAAGAAGGGAGGTGTCTTTTCAATCATATCTGCTTAT
This sequence comes from Colocasia esculenta, assembly GCA_014218235.1. NCBI lineage: Eukaryota > Viridiplantae > Streptophyta > Magnoliopsida > Alismatales > Araceae > Colocasia > Colocasia esculenta. The sequence continues at coordinate 7,458,863 of CM024761.1, forward strand.
TGCAAATAGAGGTCTTCATATATTTTTGTCATTAGGTGTGGAGACTAAGAAGCCCATTGAAGATGAAGATGTTGATGTGATCTTACATGAGAGACTACTGACCAGGACAGGCTACGCCGCTTCATTCATGATATTCATCCCACTTGCACCTTTTGCGGGAAAGAGGATGAGACCATTGATCACTTGTTTGTAGGATGCTCCTACTAATAAAATGTGTGGAGGGAGATTGGAAGGAAAATTGGCTAGGGATGTAAACGATCTGAGTGGACCCAAGTAGAACTCTGCTTGAACTCGACTCGATACTCGATCGAGTAATTTTATTTCTGTTCGAACTGGGCTCGATTCATTTTTAGACTACTCGAATTCGGTTCGATAATCTGCTAGTTTACACAAACGAGCTTGAGCTCAAAATCAAACCGTGCACTTTTGAGCTCGAGCTCAAATTTGTACTCAAACTCGTTTAAGATTATCTAATATTTTTTACAACAAATAAAAAAGGGAAAAAATTGTTCAAATCAGAACTCGACTCAAACAAGCTCCACTTCGAGCCCAATTTAAGAGCCAAAATGCTCAAAAAAATGTGCTCCTTGAAGGGGGCTGAGGGGGCCCTTTTATAAAAGCTAACCCCCAACGACTTTTTTTCCATTTCCGATATGGGATTAATGGAGAACGCAGGTTGACGAGGTGGGGTGGCCGATGCACGAGTGGGAGGGGTTGGCGGCTGGTGAGGAGGCTGGCGGACACCACAGTGGGCACCGCGGATGGTCCAACATCGTCGGGGAGGGCCGCTACGCGATGTGATTGTGCACCACCACCAGGTGTTCCGCATAAGGGCCGTCAAGTGTTCCACACCGCCGGGGAGGGCCGTTGCACATTGCGACTGTGCACCACCACCAAGTGTTTCGCACAAGGGCCGTTGCAGGGGCCATCGGGTGTGCCGCACCACCAGGGAGTGCCGTCGGGAGCTCCGTCAGGCATCGATGGAGGTTCCACCATCTTCACCGGAGACTCCAGTGGTCGACGGCAACGCTTCTTGGTCGCGTCAAACTAGGCTTGGCCAAGCAACTGCGCAGGACCATCACGAGGAAGAAGATAACCCTACAGTGCTAAGGGACCTTGAGAAACCCAATTTTATATATGTACCATTTTTTCTTATGATTTATTAAAATCAGATTTTCTATATATATCTTATTTGCATGATTTATGTATATATCTCCTGATATTTAATCTTTTACATTTAAATCCTCACAAATAATTTATATTGCAAAATTAACTCAATAAAAATAAATAAATATATTTATATTCTCATATTTATTATACTCGAGTATATTAATAATTAGTTTATCGAGTATTTTAATGAGCACATTATCGAGCATCTTAACGAGTTGTTCACGAACACATTCGAGTCGAGCATACCTCTATTCAAACTCCACTTGTTTATGGACCGAGCTTATTTTTTTTGTTTAAGCTTGGCTCGTTAACTTAATAAACGAGCCGAACCGAGCTTTTAACAAGTTGAGCTCCAAGTTGTTCGTTGAACGTATTGGCTCGTTTACACCCCTAAGATTAGCTTCAATTGGCGCCCTTGCAAGAGTGTGCAGCAACTTCTTTTGGGTTGGGAGAGGAAGTGGACTCTTAGAGGGGATAGAGCGGTGTGGTGGCTCATTCTCCACACCACCTTGTGGATGCTACGGGGAGAAAGGAACAGTAGGATTTTTAGAAGAGCTTCCAGAGATGAGGCGGCTGTTTGCAATGCTCTGTGTGTCAAAGTGAAGGTGGGAAGGTATATTTTGTAGTGTGGATTCTACTACTTCCTCTTTTTTTGTTTTGTTGGGGGATTACTTGGTTCCACACGTTCTCTATGGTGGTTTTCTTTTGTATAGTGCGGGAGTTCTTTCTTGGAGCTCACCGTTTATACTTGAACATTCTTCTTTTTAATACAATTGTGATACTATCCACTTTCAAAAAAAGGAGAATAGAAACAATAAAACATGACAGGGCCATGGAACACCAAATTTGATGTTATTCCATTGTGGAGCTGCAAGAAGGCCTAGCATGATCAACACAACATAAAAAGAGCTCTAACTTCTAGAAATCATCCCACCCAACCAGCACTTGCTTCTGTTAGTTAACATTGAACATCACAGGAGGTGCCTCTCTGAACTGTTTCCTTTTCCACCGTTGGCAAACTGATTAGGTTAGCATTTATTAGTTCCTTCCAAATTTTCATAATTCTCTGTCATCATTTACCTTCGAAATATTCTGGTACCACAAAGTCATAGGCTCAGGCTCCCAGTTCTGATGATATCTCCATGTCATATTGGTTACCTGAACCTGGGATTGTCTCAATCCAGACCAGGTCACACTCAGTCCTGGTTTGTTGCTCCAATCCAATAGACCATCTAGATTCCCTAATTAATCAGGCCTCCAGAGTATTAGCCCCATTGACCAGAACAAAACAGAAACATCTCTCTCACACCTTAGCTTATTCCATGAAATAAGACCTCACTAAGACGCTCCATGTGAGGACAGACATGATCCCCATCGAATTCAAACACATTGCATCAAATCCTTTTCTAGCTCATCACAGTAGAGACATCCTGCAGAGGTACATCACTCCCAAAGGAAGCAAGTACATGACAGTTTCCTAACTAGATGAAAAACACATTCTCATTAAAGTCATCCTGCAAAGATACAACAATCACATAGGGAGTAATATACATGACAGTTTACCTACTAGATGGAAATATTATGTTGTCCCTGTCTGCATAGAAAATTCACTGGTTTCTGAAAATAGACCTTTTTGGTGCGAGTCTATAAAGATACATTTATGGCATGACTAAGGATTTCAGACACCAGGTTGACTGCTGAAGGAAAATTCCATGCATCCTATGCTAATGGACTCAACCTGCACAAAATTCTGGAAATAAGAATCCATACAGATATGAATCAAGAAAGGTGTGAGTATGTTTCATGTGTACAATGCATGAGAGCCTGTTTGTGCCTTGTGTGTGCATCTAACCATTGCTTTTTTCCCTGAAACTAATATATGTAGTTGGCTTTACTATGACTAGGACATTCACAAATCCCAAAGAAGCATTACCATTAGCATCCAACACAACCTGTTCACCATTCAGAAATTGAACGAGGAGGTACCTGAAATTTAGTAAGAGCTTCAGTTAGATACGGCCATGGCTGGGTGGCATCTGCCTGTATTGTCCGCCAAGATTCTCCAAAAGCCTTCTGATACTCATCAAGTACCTTCATAACATTTCCATGTCAGCAAACTTCAAAAACAACATTATCTAAGTATTGGTGAGGGAGGTGCCCCGGGTTCAAACCCGGGACAGGGCAGGGTTTCCCGGTGGCCCAAGGCCAATGGGCTATACAAAAAAAAAAAATGTATTGGCAACAAATAAGAAATATGTTTGCAAACCAATTGTCTTCGACTTTGCCACATCTATATAAAATCAACTTCTAGTTGAAAGATTCTGGATGTATTATGCATATGATCATGATGACCAGTTCTTAACAATTTGCTTAACTACTGAATATCACAATTCTTATGCATACAATAAGTTAATATTAGAAGAACCAACTTCAGCTACCAGCCTCAAGGAAATGACAACAGAAACAGAAGAACAAAAGAAAAAGTCATCATTAAATTTTCAATTATATCATTCCTCGGGACATAATATTGTTAGAGGCAGGAACATAGCCCCAGGCAACAGGCCAAATAAAGTAAAAATTGCCATCTTTTCCAATCTCAAATTTTAATCTCAAGTTTCTGGGTTTGCAATAGCATGATATCTTTTGTTATCAGGAATACCGTGGAAACTAGAAAAGCAAGCAGAAACGGAAACCTGATTATCATTTGCAGTTGCAAAATGTTGTAAAGCACGTTTCTCTTTATGTTAACATCTTAAAGAATTTTGTTTCAGAGGAATATGGTATGGATGGGAAAGAAGAACAGACAACAGTGGTCAAGTCATAATGAAAATTAGTGTTTTACCATCGAATGTATTGCAATTCACACACTTCCAATTTGCCCACTTAAAAGTCCATATTTGATTTAATGGCCACTTGCAACAGACAGACAAAAACAAAACCCCTCTGCTCAAGCTCAACATGTTTGAAGCCCAAACACTACTGATTATCTTACAATCTTGAGATAATTATGTTTCATCAGACAAACTAATCAAAGATAACTTTAATGATGAGATATGCCTTTGCACTCAGCCCAGAGAAGGAACAACATGCAATGTATTAGCAACAACCAAATTGCACAATAAATAACTTTAGTAGTTAGTTAGCAACAAGGAGACATTTGGACGTAATTCATTTGGTCACATGATAGGAATACATTCTCTTCTATCTCAGAATTTGAAACAGAAAAAATATGATGCAGCTGCCTTCACCTTGTTGAGAAGAGAGAATGCACTCCTCACAGGATAATGATCATCCATAAAGGCCAATGCACAGAGGCCATTCCTATGTAAGAATGCACCTTGTACTCTGCACAATATCAGAGAAAGAAAAAGGATTAAGGGTCTCCCTATTACACTCTTCAAGTGAAAACATAAATAAATACATAAAAGGTTACTGAGCACCAAACTGTATTGGAAATCAACAAAACAAATTTGATGCTTTAAATTAAAGCCTCGAGAAGAAAGAAAAGTTTTGTCAATGGCAAGAAACAAGCACATTTTGAACGAACAGAAAAAAAAAACATAGAGGAACATAAGGATGACAAATAAATAAAAAAGGAATTCCTATGTTTAATAGAAGGTTGATCCACAGTGTCCAACTGGGGGCTGGACTATCGAGTTTAGAGTAACAGCTAAAAGGGACAAACCCAAAGGAGGCCAGTTCTCCAGCCCCAAATGCATCCACACATGCAGAGATCTTTCACTATAGGACTGGAGATTTTGCTTGCTCTAATTTTGAAGAAATTACAGATCACGAGAAATATTTCCACATAGAGTGAAGAATCAAGGAAACGTAAACACAGTGCATCTGCAATTAATGTGGGGTTGCAATCCAACTCCCTGGATGGAAACGATGACAATATGAGAAGGAAAATGACGCTTGTGACTACTGAGCTTCTAAACGAAACAGATAATGCAGATTGACAATCATAACCAGACCCTACATGCAAACCATCCATCTCTTGCAATAGATAGTGCAACGACTATATCACGTTTGCAAGTTCTGGTCCTCTATTCTCATCGAACAGACTGTCGGACGACAGCAAAATGGGGGGAGGTTACATTGTCAATACTTCACATGTCAATTCTTAATCCATGAAATTCCGAACACAAGTATTATTGTCGACCCACGCAAAAACAGCCTGGCAGTACAGGACAATAGCTTTCCTAAACAATAAACATGTAAAAAGCAACAAGACATTACACATCTCATACAAATTATGGGAGTGCCATAATCTAAATCGATGATCCAAAGTCAATCAAAACATCATGCTGCAAAAGACTTTATACAAACTTATTAGAGCTATTCACAAGTACAACACGGCAATTTGACCTCTCACGGTGATAGATCTATAGGAGAAAACACACGAACAGGATGGAAATGTCACAGAGGATCCGTAGAAGAAAGCATCAGCAGATCAACTAACTTAGATTTTAGACGATTTGGATCGGAAATATCTGACCCCCACTCCAGGAAATTTTAGATCATCTCAACAAGAACCAGCGTCGAATCACATATCAACAAGCTCTCAAAAGAAGGGACAAGATCCGAGACGAGAGCACCTTCGTGCTGCACGGACTGCCGCTGGCTGGGGGGCGTCCGCTTGGCCACGGTACGGCCGACGAAGAGGATGAACTCCCTGGCGGCCGCGCGCTGGAAGTAGCCGAAATGGCTGACGTCGGTGGCATTCGCCAGGACGATCGGATCCCCCTGTCCCGACGACGAGGCCTCACCGGCTGCCGTCGATTTCATGACGAGGAGGGCCGTGATCTTCATCTCCGGTACCGGCCGGATCCCTCCCTTCCTCGCCGTCCTCTTCTCCCCTCTGAACGGCCTCCGGAGCAGAGGAGCTCAGGCAACTTTGACAAGGGCTACCCGGTTGTGGGGTAAGGAGCGGGTCAGCGTTCCATTGCATTTGGGAATTTTGACTTTCGATCCAAAAAAATACCTTCACAATCAAATTTAGGTTCAACATTTGAAATTTTTAATTTTTAATCTTAAATCTGTTAAGTATTAAACTTTTAGTCTCTTTTGTTATCTCCTTTTATTTTTTTCCCATATCCTTTTATCAAAGAATTAAAAAATATTATCTATGATTTATCGGTATCAGATATTTTGATAAATTATTAGAATTAAAATCGAAATAAAAAATTAGTATTAATTATTCTGATAAATTATCTATAAATTCAACAGACAAAGTCATAATAAACACTTTAATTTATTGAGATTTGGATTCTGATAATATAATCAAAATCGAAACAAAATCAAAATTAATTATTTTAATTTTATCAAAATCAAAATCAAAATCGAAAACTAATACTTTTCGATTTCGAATCCGACTCAATTGCAACCCTGCCCATCTACTAGGGCTGGGTAGGAATAACCTTCCATATTCATGCCTTACAACACATTTCCGAGGATCCCCTAACCTAACTAATTAATTAGATTAGCCGATAAAGAGAAATTATTTCTAAATGACCCATCTCACTAACACCTCAGCCCAGTCCTTTTCGGAAGCCCTTTAAATGTGACTCTTAATTGTGTGTAAAATTGAGTAGAAGATTTTTTTTATTTAGTGACGGAAATTATACACTTATGACATATTAAAGTAGCCATTCTTTTAATGTATACTTGAGATTCTTGGGATAGGCACATCAATATTGTCCTGTATGTGTTACCTAAATTCCATTCCGGGTGGCGGTGGGGATGGTGTTATTGGTACTGTCTCCTCTACAATTTGGGATGCTATCACTGTTGATTGGACCGATACTTATTGATCTTTTTTTTTTTCCAAATTTCAGTAATATTTTCTCACAATCTTTCAATCAACCTGATTCATCTCCTCCACCTCTCCAATCTCTTTTATTGATCATTTTAAGTCTTGCACATATATTATTATAAACCACATAACACACTAACAAGTCAACACAAAATAAATATTTAAGTAGGAGTCCCGAATTCGATTTCTAAGAGGAGACTTACCTGATTTACATATAATCCTCGAAGTGTGTAGATCCAAAAATTTTTCGATCAAATGAAGTAAAGACAATACGAGTACACAAAAATAAAAACTGTCAAGTCTTGATCTTGAAGTTGACGAACACCAATCCCTGAGCCCACAAAACCACACGGGACGGGATTTCCTCGTTACAAAAAAAAAAATATTTAAGCTACCCAATATTGAGGTACATAAAGAGAAAAATCTTTTTGTGTGCTACACTGGTTGGGCTAGACTTAAACCAAAATAAATCTCTTCTCTCTTAGTGTACAACAAAAAAATCCTACCAAATAGCTAGGTCAGCCCTTGAGGACACATAAAAAGAACAGGATGATGATATGCATGCAAACGCGAAAACATTGCTTATTACGGGCGCACACAACATTACAAAGAACATGGCATATGGCAAAATGCACTAGTGTAGGACATGGTTCGTTGTGCCACTCCAGATTAGTGCAACACAGACATAACGCATCATCCGATGCGGCATGGGTGTATCATACTCTACTAGAGATTTTCTGATCTCCTCCTATGAACAGTGTTATTTATTATTTTTTAAAAAAACTTATTAGAGGGAATTGGAGAGTGCATATGATATACCCCTGTATCGTATCATACTGTACTAGTATAAATCCGACACAGTCGATCGAATCTCGCAATACATCCAACCATGGTATAAGGTACAATTTGAGAGTACACATGCAGATATTCCTGTCGAGTAATGTTTGGCGCCCGAGCGCCCGGGCAAATGATTTGCCCAGGTGCCGGGCTAGGACGCGCCCGCATTGGACACCCGGGCGCCCAGCAACGCCCCGGCAGCACCCAATGCGGCGCGCCCTGGCCCGACGCCCAGACAAATCATTTGCCCGGACGCACGGGTATAAAACATTTCCCATTCCTTTTAGCAACCCGCACAATATCCAGAATTGAGTTTCTAGACACCCCGCTCCTTACGAACTCAACCGCAAGATAACCCTCGTAGAAAGAGAATAACTTTGTGCACTTGAATTGTGCACTTTGCACTTATGCTTATTCCTTTTCATTGGATGAGTGTATTATACCTTCTTTCCATTGACCAATGAAAAGGGAGAAATACAAATGCAAAGTGCAAAGATCAAATGCACTAAATTCTTCTCTGGTAGAAATAGTAGTTTTACAAATGTACATTTCTACTCCTCACACACATTCGAGTGTTATTTGACTCGGTAAATTCAGCCGGGGTGTTGTCTTGGGAGGATTCTCGTCTTTGAAGGAATGTTGCATAGTGAAGGCACATTTTATCATCGAACAAAGCTGGCAAGTGCAGAAGAATCCCCAACAAGATGTGTCACCAATCCAGCAGCACTGGATAGGCCCATAACTTTGGCAACGTCGGGAAAGACTCATCAGAATCGCTATCGCTGCAGTCTGATGCATCCAGTGTAGGCTCCCCCAGCAGGTATTTCACAACCTGATGGCAAATGAATCCAAGATTAGCTAGGTTCATCATACGTGCAAACTAAGGGGACCAAACGGACCGCAAAATCTGAGAAATGATGCATAGCATGTTATGAACTTCAACAGGCATGCCCTTCCCAAAGAGTAAGCAGCTGAAATTTTGCAGTTCAAGAATCAAATTCGAGGCCATGTGAGAGAGGGTAATTTGCTGAATCTGATCAGGTAAAAGTAGCATCAAATAAATGATGATACAGAGGTCGGGGATCAACCATGATGATTGAAGCTGATGATCTAGAGCCATTGATATGTTCAAGTAAATCTTTTGCACCCACCTAAGGGGTTACCTGTCTGTAATCCATCCAATTGTGTCTCAGCTTGTCCACAAAGTCTCTAGCATGTCATGCAGAATAAATTGTCTTTCTTCAACAAAATAATGTAGTATGTTCACATAAAAATAAAGATGGCAATCAAGTGGTTTCGCACAATGACATAGGATGCAAACACCAACAGTGAAAACAAAAGGTTTGACAGCAACTGCAGATTTCCACACGACCAGCTTGGTAAATGAAAGGAAAGACAAGTTGACGTTCAAACATGTCAGTCATCAGTAAAAACCTAAAGATCGATTGAGTCCTTCCCTATTATGTCTTTTTCAAAGGAAAAGGAAAAATCTCTTCATCAGTGTCATTAATGGACGTCTAATACTTCCAGAGTCAATTTGCGTGTCTTAAATGTAAGCCATGCTTTGTCTCCTCTCCTTCCCCTTCTGGAAAACACTTAGTTACGTTTTAAGCATTCTGAAGTAAAACTGATACATCATTAAGCGCTTCTAATTTTTCATGAACTAGTTGGTAGAAATATAATGCTATGAACAAATCTAGCAGCAGACTCCTTGAAGAACAGTTCGCATACCTCACTTGGAAGAAAAGGCTTTAGCCTCAATTGTTGATTTACTAACTTGCAGCACTCATGTGAATTCAAACATAGGTTGCTCATCCAAAGTATCGACATGCAATGCCCACAATATGCTCTAGTTGCTGTGTACCTCCAAGATGGATGACCTAAAATGAGGAAATTCATCACAGATCAGTAAGTCCAATGGACCTGAAAATTATTGAAGGATGAAAAGAGAATCATGAAAATAACTTGGTTGTACGTATGCAGACGTGCACCCAGCATGCACATGAGGATGCATGTTTACAACGTAGAGGCATGTGCAGAAGGGCACAATGGATGCATGTGAGCACATACAGAGAAGTGAGAGAACAGGCTTCTGTGATTTTTCACACACAATTAATGTAGAAGTGTACGGTAAATGCTGGCATGCCTTTTCCTGTGCATAAGATGAATTTTCCCAATGTTCACTTTGAGGACATGCCTGTAGTTTATGTGCATAAAAAGAAATTGCTCAGCATTGACTAAATATGATACCTAGAAGCAGGACATCAAAGTGAAAGCAAAATCTTCAAGTAAACAAATGTTAACACACAAAATTAAGATTGATGTTTCTTTCTCCTTCAGACGGATACTTTCCTGTACAACGTGTGCGTGCACATTCATGCCACATGTGCCACAGACGGATAAACTTTTAGAGACTTGTGGAAATGGATTTATATGATAATCCATCAAATTATTATTATTATTATTTTGATTTTTTATCATGTTTTCACAGGTGTGTGCATATGTATATTGCAAATTCAAGTCTCACCAAATGCTAATCAAGCCATGAGGGTGAGAGATGAATCCGCAATCGCTGAGTGAGGACGTGCTAGCTATGTAAGTGACAAAATATTCTGCCTCCGAGAGTCGGAGGGTTTTAAGTCTCTTTATGCGTCGTTTGTCTTCGTCAAACAAAAGTGAATATCAGATCTAGATCAATATCTCGCCGTTGCCTAAACGCAACGACGTTAATTACATATCTCTAAGAGCGAAAATCATTGATTAATCGTCAGAATAGAAAGTCTTATGACCTGAAAAGGAGACATCCGATAAATGTACAAAAATGCATCTTAAAATTAAGCCAAAATGGCAATAAGAAGGATGCCTATTTAATAGCATTTAACATATTGTAATCATTATCATCTTATGGTTTCATCATTTGATCCTTTTATTCATTTGTTTGTTTTGTTATTTTATTTTATTTATTTATAAAATAGTTCCAATATGTTCTCTTTGTTCCATTTGAAACATGATAGTCATAGTTCTGCTCGTGAGTCGGCACTGTTTGGTCACTGTGTGCTCAGTCGGTAGCATAGGCACAGCCCATTCGGTGAGACATGCACAGTTCATCGGTAAGGCGGACACATTACGGCCAGTCGGCAAGACAGACAGTTTATTCGGCAAGACATGCATAGTTAGTTGGCAAGACAGATGTAACTCATTCGGCAAGACATGCATAGTCCATTCGACAGACAGGATTAAATCGATACGACATGATAGAATCGGTAGGATATGACCAAGTCAGCAGAATCTAACCGAATCGGCAAAATATGATCGAGTCGGCAATCAAGACTGAATCGGTAAGACAGTCGGCAATCAAGATTGAATCGATAAGACATGACCGAGTCGATAGATAGAGCTGAATCAAATCGGCAAGGCAGGACCGAATCAGCAAGATATGGCCGAATCAGCAACACATGATCGAATCGGCATCCTGCCGACTCACTCAAGCAGCGAGGATTTTAAAGTCTGTTGTCGACTCAAATGTTCAGGAAAAATTTGGCAACACCTCCCCTTTATTTGTGGCATGGAGGGGGGGAGAGGTTGCAATATCCGTCCACCATGACGGAGAAGGTACCAAAAACAAGATGTTTGCCGCATACGACGTCACCCAAATGGCACACGGTGCCGATCCCCGAGGTATGCCTACAAGGAGACCGATTATTACCGAGACCATAAATGAACCCGGACGACAATCGAGTGGTGTTTGAGTCCACGTAGTCGGGCATAAATATTGTATAATCTAACCCGTGGTTTGATGGATTTTCTCATTTTTCTGTTGAATCGACAGCAAACATGCTTCTGTTCATATGAATCGGCAGTAGACATGCTTCTACCTGCACGAGTCGGCAAGCCAGTTTTTTGTCTGCGCGAATCGGCAGCAGACATGCTTGCGTCTGTTTGAGTCGACAGCAAATATTCAAGAAGAATAAATGAAGCATAAGACCCAGAAAAATCACTATGAAAAGATAGTGGGCAAATGAGTGAAAAGGGGGTTGAAACATTGGGCAATAGAAGAATTCCTTGTGATGGGACATGGGTATTGACCATCTAACCCCATGGACAAGTAGAATCCCCTCTCATCAAACCGTGGGATACAAAGACCCTCTCCATTCCACCATATTTTTTTTTAAGGGGAAAGAGAAGATCCACCAAGGAAAAGGCAAATGCCAAGAAACAACCATGAGACAAAAGGGTGAAAAGCAAGCCAACATATGGATTTCCACCGTGAATAAAGAGGGAGAGAGTTGGGGCACGGTTCTCAAGAAAAGCATTTAATGACTTTGTATGGATTCTTTCATATGTATGAGAGATAAAGGGGAGAGGCCCTTCCACAAGTTTAAAAAAATCCATATGATCTTCCTCTCACGTAAGGGAGAGGCCAATGCTCTATAATCAAATAAAAAAAAGACATCATTAAAAGATACAAAGGAAATAACATTAAAGAAATATCAAGCACAAAGAGAGAGAGAGGGTGTGTGGTGTGATTGTCATGTGTCCTTACAAGGACATCCATCACATCTCCTTTCCATTCAAAGGGAACACTCCAAGCACTGGAAACACAAAAAGGGGCAAAGGGAAGCATATATTATTCAAAAGAAAAAAAAGGAGTTTCTATTCACATGAAGGGATTGTATCAAATGAGATACATGGGGAGAAAGGAGATGAACACATAAACAAAACAAGCAAACTCTCTCTCACATGACTACCATTCACCCTACCTCTCTCAAATAGCCCACAAAACCCAAGGGAAAATGAGGTTGGGTGCCCCTTCCCTTCCTCTACTACAGCCCGCAGGTGTCCTTGGAAGAAGAAGAAGAGGAGAAGAGGAAAGGGAGAAGGGGCCTTCTTGCTTCTTCTCCAAGCAACCCCCCCTCTTCTTATTTTCTCTTTTTTTTTTTTTGCTGCTGCTCGCCTGCCTCCTCCTGCTACAGCCGCAGGTACCTTTTTAAGGGGGTTGATAGTGGTGAAAAACAGCTTAAACTCACCCCTCCCACTTGAGATGGGCCAAAAACTCCCCTTTTTGGCGGTGGATGCCTTGGGCCTCTTAATGGGCCGCCCCATCAAGGTAAAGCCCAATAATATTGGCTGTCAACAAGACTTAAATTGATAACTCACAAGAAGCAAAGCAGAAGAGTCCCTGTTTATTCTCATTCACTGGAATCTCCCAAGGTCCCTGTTACATAGTTCCATAAATATCATTTTACTCATGCTTTTGCAAATAAGATTCCAACATGTAGATAACAAAATGCATATTCATAGCAATAACTATTTCAAACAATTTACAGGTAACAGCACAAGCACTTTTCTCTGAATATTTTTCAGTATGTACAATTCAATTTAAATGCAACATACATATGTATTTTCTTTTGAAAGCCTTTTTCCAGTCAAGATTTTCTGCTTGGTTGGATTTTTCCATCTGCTCTTGACTTTTGCAAGAAGTGTTGCAATTGCCAAATAGCAAAGAGTACTGCAACTGCCATAGTGTGTTGTCATTTGCAGCTGAGTTCCATGACCTACCAGAAGGTTGATCTTAGTCTTAAACAATGAACAGAACCTTCCAATGTTTTCAAATAAATACTTAAAAACTACCTGCATACCGAGCCAGCAGCCATCAATGATTGCATATCAAGGAGGCTGAATATATGGACCAGAATATCTTGAGGAAGATGCCTTGTGCCTGGAAAACCAAATGTCAAATTATAGTTCCATGATGAACCAAAAAAAATACAACTTTGAACTTTCCTTTTCACAGATAATACTTTTCCTTTCTTTTCAAAATTTTAAAAGGCTAAAGAGATCTTTCCCCTCATCTTACACATTTGGAGCCATTGTCCTTCCATGTAGAGGAGTATAAGTGGCGATGAAATACCAGATATGGACAGGAAAGTTTTATACTGTATAATGTCTAGGTAAAGAACATTGCTTACAGTTTTTTAATAAGAGTTCCTCCATATGCATTTTCTTCAGGGAAATAACTCAGAATTTGATAAACTAGATCATATGATAGAATGATAAAAATAAACAGAACATCATCCAAATGATCATCTGACTAAATTGCCATCGGATGGTGTACCAGATATGGACAGGAAAGTTTTATACTGTATAATGTCTAGGTAAAGAACATTGCTTACAGTTTTTTAATAAGAGTTCCTCCATATGCATTTTCTTCAGGGAAATAACTCAGAATTTGATAAACTAGATCATATGATAGAATGATAAAAATAAACAGAACATCATCCAAATGATCATCTGACTAAATTGCCATCGGATTGGTGTCTCTCGAGCAGAATGAAGACTCTCATAGCACAACCATCTGGTAACTCTGTAAGAACTTCTGATATAGCCACTAGCATGAAGTTCAAGCATGCTGATTAGGTACCACAAGAATAATGTCCTTATGCCTCTTCCCCACAATTCTACATTTCTTCGCTCTTCTCCTCTTCTAAGCAAATGTTCTTCAAGTTCCCAATAGTACCAGTTTCAGAAGATTGACTGCTGTTCCCAGTTCCCAATAGCACCAGTTTCAGAAGATTGTTGATAGCAGTCAATTGCATAATTGATACAATCTCTTCCTATCTCACCATTACTTGTTCATGAGAAATACAGTAGGTGCAATCCTTGGGATCAGATGACGTCTGAGGAAGAAAAGATCAACCAGCAGGTGCCAGGTGGGGGACGGAGATGTGGAACTGATGCGGGGAACAACAAAATAGGCAACAACCACACATAGTGAGACGAAACTTCCCTTCATTTTTCAAACTTCCTGCTTTCATTAATCCTTCATGTATCTATAGACTTAACAAGGATAGAAGTAACTAACTCAAAACCATCTGCAATCAGCTGATACGCTTTACCAGTCACCAAAAAGAGAAAGGAGAGAAGGGACAACAAAGTGAAGACATGTGAAGCATTTTATGATTTTATTTCCCGTCTCGGAGAATTCGGTGTACCAAAATTCCTAAAAACCCGACTCAAGGACAATGAAATCGATTATAAGAACGTGATCAGATTTTGACCTTCATCATCTTCTCGAACTTTACAACGTCTCTTTTGAGCAACTACAGCATGCTTGAACTTTGAAACAGCCATCGCCTTTCTCTGCTTAGGCAATGAAGCTTCTGATGCTTGGTAAAGAAGGTGAGCAGCAGATGTTCCAGAGCTAGTCTGCACACTGTTTCTAGATGAATTAGCAAAGTAAAGAAGCATCACCCAAGTAGTGATAAGGAACATATCATAAGGCAAATGACCGACATCTAAACTTATTCCAGTGAAACTAAAGGTATGGCCACTAATACTCTCACCAGCAAGCTGAGACAGCTAAAAGAAGAAAGCATTTTGGTTTTCCCATTGACAAATATTGTCTTTTCAGTGGCAACCTCTCCCTTATGTGTTCAAATTCCAGAATGGCAGAATCCATCAGAACGGCAAAAGAAGAAGAAACTTCTGCTTCCGGTAACCTGAGGCATCCCCAGAAAGAGCGGGAACCAGCCTCTAAAAGAGAGAAAAAGCAACAACACAGTCCGAATAAAATTGGAAAACGATTACTGACATCGAAACAATGAAAACATCCGGATGTCGAAAGGCTCCGAGAACAACTCATCACAACGAGCGGGCGGATCTCTATGGCGGGGCTTGGGCGGACTCACTCGGGGAGGAGGCGGAAGGCGGCAAGGGTGTCCTGGAAGACGAGGGACTGCAGGTGCTTGGGGAGCCTGGAGTAGGCTCCCCTCAGTATGAAGCTAAGCTCGATGCAGGCAGGCGCGTAGTCGCAGGCGCGGCCGAGCGCCTCCCCAAACCCTAATTTCCTGTAACGCTCCGAGGCGCCATCGCCCATCTCCGCCCCCCGCAACCTACGCCCGGCGTCCCCCCCCCCCCCAACTGTGTCGAGCGCCGGCGGAGTTCCGAAGGAATAGAGAGGAGGCAGAAGGGGGATCACCGGCACCGGAATCTTCCGGGTAGCGTGCGGCTTCCATGGCGGAGCATGGCTCGGCTCCTTCCTCTACAACTGTGGAGGTGGAAGGGGAAACGGTACAAGAAAAAGGCCAACGGCTTCGATGGGTCATTGCAAGCAATGGAGACATATAAAGAGGAACAAATTTGAGGGGAAAAAAAAGGTCTCTTATTTTATAAGTTCAAATTTCATTTTTTATAGATAATAATGTGTTTATGTATTAAAATATGTAACAAAATTTAAGGAAGAATGTATTGTAAAACGGAACAAACTCAACCAAATAATTCGACAATATTGGACTCAAGGTAATCTTTTCTTGCTATCTTATTTTAAATCGAATAGTAAAAAAGTGACAAAGAAGAACGACCCTAAATTAAGATGTATCAAGATATGAACATAATTATCATATATTAAGAGCGGTATTTCTATTTTACATATAATTGTCTTTTAAAAGTATTATTAAAACTTGAATATTTTTAGTGAAATCTTCATGCTCTAGTGTAGAACTAAACAAGTATGGAACGGATCTCATACACTAGAAAGGTAATAATTGTGGAAGGTAGTATATAGAAGATAGCTAGAGAAAGTGTCATATTTTCCTACAGAAAAAAAATCCACCATACATGGTTGAGAAATTAGTGGTCATCGTGAAATTTGAAGTTTGACATGTAATTCACCCTCCAACCTTAATCTAAAAACAGATTCATAAGTTTGAAACTTGGTCCATACATGATAAAAATTTCAAAAAATTCGACTTTTGAACCCCCCCACTTCATTAATTATCGTGCACATAAATATGTAGCAAATGTATTTATGTTATTGATATTGGATATGTAGTCCAAAAGTTTTGTCTTCGACAGATAAATACAAGAGTATGTTGCAAATATTAACTCCTTTTTTTGAAATGGGAGGTAAAATGCCATTGCTCATGCAGGCTATGGAGATACAGATCACACATAAGACTATGGCAACGAATGTGCAATATTCCCATTTTAGTTGCCATATTGTGACACCAACCAGTTGATATGATTGGTCGATGAAGAGGTAGTAAGGAAGTATGGTTTGTCAGCATAGATTAGGGTTTCAAAAGAGTCGGGTTCGGAATCGGAAACACAGATTTCGATTTCGATTCTAATAATCGAAATATAGTTCTGATTTCGATAAAATTGGAATGGTTAATTCCGATTTCGTTCCGATTCTGATAATATTATCGGAACCGAAATTCTGATAAGCTAAGGTGTTTACCATAGTTTTACCTTTGAGTTTAGATAATTTATCGGAATATCCGATACCGATTCCGATTACTTTTTGTGGGAATGGAAAATTTTATTATTGAAAAAAAATCTATTTTATCATGTTGCTCTTTTCTCATGGCTGCATGCATATTGCTAATTCAAATCTCGTCGGATGCTACACGAGCAATGGTGACGAGAGATGACCCTACAATTGCGGAGCGCGGCCGTGCCAGTCACCGAAGTGACAACAAAGTGTTCTGCCTCCGAGAGTCGAGGGCTTTAGGTCTGTTGTGCGCACCGTTCGACTTCGTCAAACGAAAGTGAGTGTCGGGTCATGGACCAAGATCTCGCCGTTGCCTGAACGCAACGACGTTAATTACATCTCTTTTAGAAAGAGAAAACCCTTGATTAATCACCAGAATAGAAGGTCTTATGGCCTAAGTCGGGACATCCGATAAAAGGCGCAAAATAAAACTACAAGATTGCAGTCAAATTTGCAAGAGATTTTTGATGTGTGTGTGTGTGCCATTCATCTTTTAAGGTCATTTGCATACTTGTTTTTTTATTTGTTCTTTTGTCTATTGTGCAAAAATATTTTATTGGTAATGCAAGAAGTTTGACATGCTTTGACTGTCATTGTTCTTTTCATGGTTCGATCTCATTTGACTCTTATATGCCCAACATCATCATGCACAATCCATTTCATTCGGCAAGCAAAACGATTTGGCGGCTAAAACCATTCTGCAGGGGGTGAATCAGTAGGAGCGAATCGGCGGCCAGGCCATTCAGCAAAGGTGAATCAGCAGGAGCGAATCGGCAGCCAGGCCATTCAGCAGGGGTGAATCAGTAGGAGCGAATCGGCAGCCAGGCCATTCAGCAAAGGTGAATCAGCAGGAGCGAATCGGCAGCCAGGCCATTCAGTAAGGGTGAATCAGCAGGAGCGAATCGGCAGCACTGTTCACAGACCAAAATGATTTGGCAGCCCTTGCAACACACAAAACACGTGGGAAACGGAGGATCCGAAGACCGGGTCAGGAGGGAATGGCACCCAAACCACGAAAGGGCTCTGTTCGATTCCGGACGGGGTGTGGGAATCAAGTTGTCCGGCCCTTTTGTCCAAAATACCAAATCGTAGTGATTCTGCGGCCCTATTTGTGCACGGTTCTTGAAATCCGGGAGGAACCAGAACTGACAGACGGGATGGCAGCACCCACAATATGTATGGACACCATCTATGAGCTCAGATCGGGCATGGGTACTGGATTCAACCCTTCACTGTTCAAAGCCACCCGGAAAAGTGATTCGGCAGCACTTCGGAGCTCGGTTCTCAAAATCCGGAGATGATCTGAGCGTCCAGCCGGGCTGACGGGCTATTCAACATATGGAGAATACATCCATGGGCCTGAACCGGGCATGGGTACTGGATACCGAACCCTTCATGTTCAAAACCACCCGGAAAAGTGATTCGGCAGCACTTCGGAGGCACGGTTCTCCAAATTCAGAGATGACCTGAGTGTCCGGTCAGGCTGACGGGCTATTCAACATATGGAGAATCCGTCCATGGGCCTGAACCGGGCATGGGTACTGGATACCGAACCCTTCATGTTCGAAGTCACCCGGAAAAGTGATTCGGCAGCACTTCGGAGGCACGGTTCTCAAATCCGGAGATGATCCGAGCGTCCAGCCGGGCTGACGGACTATTCACATATGGAGAATACATCCATGGGCCTGAACCGGACATGGGTACTGGATACCGAACCCTTCATGTTCAAAACCACCCGGAAAAGTGATTCGGCAGCACTTCGGAGGCACGGTTCTCAAAATCCGGAGATGATTTGAGCGTCCAGCCTGGCTGACGAGCTATTCAACATATGGAGAATCCATCCATGGGCCTGAACCGGGCATGGGTACTGGGTACCGAACCCTTCATGTTCAAAGTCACCCGGAAAAGTGATTCGGCAGCACTTCGGAGGCACGGTCCTCAAAATCCGGAGATGATCTGAGCATCCAGCCTGGCTGATGGGCTATTCAACATATGGAGAATACATCCATGGGCCTGAACCGGGCATGGGTACTGGATACCGAACCCTTCATGTTCAAAACCACCCGGAAAAGTGATTCGGCAGCACTTTGGAGGCACGGTTCTCAAAATCCGGAGATGATTTGAGCGTCCAGCCTGGCTGACGGGCTATTCAACATATGGAGAATCCATCCATGGGCCTGAACCGGGCATGGGTACTGGGTACCGAACCCTTCATGTTCAAAGTCACCCGGAAAAGTGATTCGGCAGCACTTCGGAGGCACGGTCCTCAAAATCTGGAGATGATCTGAGCATCCAGCCTGACTGATGGGCTATTCAACATATGGAGAATACATCCATGGGCCTGAACCGGGCATGGGTACTGGATACCGAACCCTTCATGTTCAAAATCACCTGGAAAAGTGATTCGGCAGCACTTCGGGGACACGGTTCTCAAAACACGCGCAGCGTTTGGGCGTCCCGTCGGAAACACAGATCATTTGGCATATAATGTCGCCCCTCATAAACCTGAAAATGACCCAGGTGTTAGCCACCTAACCCTTGATGTTCAAAGTCTTATAAGAAAACGAATCGGCAGGATTTGAGACAGTGAAACAGGGGCAGCGAATGGGGATTTGAACAGTGCCTTGACTGCTCCTATACCCATCAAAGGAGGCACATACATGGTCCTACATGAGCTCCTTGTATTGGGTTTTCAACACTCACGGTTGGGGTACAAAAATCTAGAGAGAGAAACATCAAAGAGAGAGATCTATTGAAGCAAAACATGCATGCCATGGCAGTGGGTGGCTCCTCATAGGCTGCCCTTGGTGGGCTGAGGAATACCCATTTGCCCTCCCCCTGTCCAGATGAGGTGATGGGGATGATCTCATGCAAAAGAAGAAAAGGAAATACACATGGAAAAGAAAAACAAATCTATTTAATACATAGAGAGGGCATTTCGGTTTCATGTTAAAGCACAGGAAAACAGAACTGAAGCAAAAAAGAAAGGGGGAAGGGGAAGGCACACAGATCATACAAAAAAAAAAAAATGGGAACGGGAGGAATCTTTTCACTATGAGAATATGAGGGTACATGAGAGGAGGGGAACATAAGACAATGAAAAGGAATACACATGGGGACTGCCGTAGCAGTCCCCCTCTTCCTCCTCTCTCTCTCTCTCTTCTCACCCTTCTTCTTTTCTTCTTTCTTTTTTTGCTTCTCTTGTTCCCGGGAACCAGGTGGAGGCCAGCCCAAGAGGGGCTCCCTTGTTGCCCAAGCTTCTCTTCTCCTCTCTCTGCTCAGCCTTCTTGCCCAGCCCACAGCAGCCAACCGCCCTCCTTTTCCCTTGCTCTTTTCCTTCACGTAGGCAGCCACCAAGAAACCCTCATCCTTCTGCTAGTAGCCAGCACCAAGAAGCAAGAGAGAGCTCTCTCCCTTCTCTCTTCCAAACCTCTTAACCAACCCAGCATGAGATGCTCTCCACCTTTTGCTAACCGCCAACCTCCAGGAAGAAGAAAACCCCCCCTGCTCTCTTCCGTAGCCAGCCTCAAATGCCTCTCTACCTCATGCTAGCCACCAGCTCCAGGGAAGAAGAGAGTCCTCCTTGCTCCTCCTATCTAACCAGCAGCCCAAAGAGAAGAGAGTGAGAAGAACCCTCTGCAACCAGTAGGAAAACCCCCAAAGGAAGAGAAGAACCCAGCCTCCTTCCACTGGAGAATGCCCTCTGCTCCTCCTCTTCTTTTTCTTCTGCCTTCCCCTCCAAGAAGAAGAGCCCGGGAGGGGCCTTTTTCTGCCTTTTTTTTGCCACACACAGCCCTCTTTCGAACTGAAGCTTCCAGCCCCTTTTTTCCTTTCTTGTTCCCATAACCAGCCAAAAGGGTGGGTGAGAAAGAGAGCCCAGCCTCCTGCCGTGCTGCTGCTAGAGCAGGTTTTGTCTGGGTAGTGGGGGGTGAGGAGTTGCCTAGGATGACCTCCTAACATGGGGTAGATGGGCCACTAGGTAATGGGCTTCTCTTGGGCCTTTTTAAATGGTTTCCTAGTGGTCTTTTAGGGCTGTTTCGGATGGGTTGGCTGCTGGATGCATGCCCTTTGCATCCCTATTTTTTTTTGGTGTTCACACTTTTCAATTCCGATTCTGATAGCTTATCGGAATATCCGATACCGATTCCATAAGCTATTGGTATCATTTTCCGATTCCGAAACCGATAATTTTTATCGAAATCGAGTCGGAATTTCGAAATATCGGGTTCCGTTTACACCCATAGCATAAACGGACCCAGAAAAGATCAGTGGAGTCACGTGACTCCACTGGAATTTTGAAACTCTATTGATGAGTCTAAAAATTTTCATTAAAATAATTTTGTTAGAAATTTTCTTAAAAGGAGTGACCCCACTGAAAGTTTTTCTGAGTCCATCTATGTTTGTCAGGTTCCTCGATTTGGTGTGATATGAGTATATCGTATCGTATTAAAAGAAAAGATGAATATTTAATTTGATTGATATGATTTTTTATTTTTTAAATAAATTAATCAGATCGATTCATGCGTACCAAAAGAAATTCAACACGATCCAATCTTATAATACAACTTACCTTAAAATGGAGTGCAACAACATCAAAGCAAAAATTAATGCTATTTATACTCTCTTAAAGTGCATATGTAGTGTTCTAAAATATGTATAATTTAGTTCGACTTTAAAGGTGTGGTGTTTGGATGAGCTTTTAAGTGTACATAGACCATGAGAGCCATTTGACAAGCATATTATTTGTGATTAGTTTATAAAAAAATGATAAATTTAAGATAAAATATAAATGTCACTATTTTATGGACACTCACGTGGCGATATATTGTCGACTCTTGCGTCACGGAAATGTACTTTGTTCCATTCTCTCAAGTGCGGGACACGTGTTAATTATGGACTTGCGAATCTAAAGAGATCTACCCGCACCCGATATTGCATGGTCGAAACGGGTTGGGTACTGGGTCCGACCCGTTTGACTTCGACGATCCTAGTTCACACGAGTGTCGCTCGCAGCAGAGCGGAACCGTTACGTAAGCTGATTCCCCTGTGACGTAGGTGCTTCATGGGAATTGGCTTCAACAGGCTTCTTTTTCCAAAGAGAGAAAAAATGGGTTCGGCAACAACGGCTTCCTTCCGCCACCGCCCCCTCCTGCGAGCTGGCGCGCCGGGACCTGGTCACACATCTCGCTGTCGAGAGGGACGGCTGCCCGATGACCTTCGGTCGAACACCTTGCGGGCGACTACGGGGCCAACCCGTCCCTTTCGGTTGACCTCGTGGATACGTGCCGCCTCCTGGCTGCCCAGTTGCCGGCCGGCCTCTCGGGACGCATCGACATGGATGCCAGTGGCGTGACTGGCGTCGCCGCCGACCATCTCTGTTATCTTTTCCGAATCTCGGGATCTGGTTGCTCAACCACCACGCCACGGCCACCAGCTGCCCCCTTTTCCAATAATTGCTCTAGTTTTGATCTCCGTATCCCTCAGATTACAGATGTCATATATCCGTCCGGCATCTCTCTCCGGCACGGCCCACTCGAGGGACGGAGCGGAAAGTTCCAGCCTTTTTGGTCCATGGCTGCTTCTGCTTACATTGTCGCAGCATCTCTCCTACTGCTTCCTCAGCTTCCAATGGGATTGGTGGGTCGGATCCCACTCGATTCCAAGCTCTCCGCCGGCGAAAACCAGACGTGGGTATCCGAAAATGGGACCTTCGCTTTCGGGTTCGCCGAATCCGGCTCCGGCGACGGGTTCCACCTCGTGATATGGTACGCCGAGCTCCCCGGCGACCGGACCATCGTCTGGTCCGCGAACAGGTACCGCAACGTCGCGCCTGGACGACCCGCAGAAGAAGAAATTTCTGATCTTTCTCCTCTCTGCGCAGAGATGTCGCAGTTGAAAAGGGCGCCGTTGTGAGGTTTAAGCCCGATGGTGACCTCGTTCTTGAAGACCGGGGCAGGCCCGTGTGGTGCTCCAACACCTCCAGATACGGCGCGACGACGGCCGCGATGTTAGAGTCCGGCAACCTGGTCATTTTCTCCGACGACAAGCAGGTGGCGTGGCAGAGCTCGTGGCACCCGACGGACACGCTCCTGCCGGGCCAGCCGCTGAACGCGTCGCTGGAGCTGGCGTCGCCGAGGACGCCGCTGGGCTACTACTCCCTCAAGATGCTCCAGCGGGCCTCCTCCCTCACCCTCGCCCTCTCCTACATCTCCCAGGAATCCGATCCCACCGTGCCGGAGTCTTACGCAAACTACACCTACTGGTCGGGGCCCCAGATATCCAACGCCACCGGCGACATCGCCGCCATGCTGGACAAGTCCGGGAACTTCGTCATCACCTACGGGGCGTCCGCCGCTGGCACCGTCTACATCCACACCAACGACACCGCGGGAAGCGCCCTGCACCAGCGCCGCCTCAAGATCGAGCCCGACGGCAACCTGCGCCTCTACCGGTGGGACGGTCCCGGCGGCGGGTGGGTCACCGAGTGGTCCGCGGTGTCCAACCCTTGCGAGGTCGCGGGCATCTGCGGCAACGGCATCTGCAGCCTGGACGGGAGGAAGACTCTCGCCAACTGCAGCTGCCCACCGGGGACGTCACGGGCGCGGTTCAAGAGGGGAGGGTGCTCATCGGACGTCCTCTCGCCGCCGCCCCGCAACTGCACCAACAGCTCCACGACAGGCGCAGTGCGAATGGCGACCATGTCGCAGACGAACTACTACTTCTCCGGGCCATCGATACTCGCCAACCACAGCAACGTCAATTCCAGCTCGCAATGCAGCGACTACTGCCTCTCCGACTGCCGGTGCGTGGCCGCCGTCCACGGGCTCTCCCAGGGCGATGCGCAGTGTTGGACTCTCCGGCACCTGGTCTTCGGAGGATTCCAGGACCCGAGTTCGACCCTGTTCATGAAGGTGGGGAGTAACGATTCCTTTGCCGGGACAACGCCGGGAATTGGGAGAGGAAGGGCCGGCGGGTCCTCTTCGGATGGCAGCAACAGGAACCTGGCTCTGTTTCTTCCCCTGGTACTGTGCTTCTCTGTTCTAGCAGCACTGATGAGCTTGCTGCTATACTGTCACATCTCTGGCAAGAGATTAGGCCGTCTCAGGACATTGAGCAGGTGCCTTACAGTGCCCGGAGCTCCTCTGAACTTTACCTACCAGGAGTTGCAGGCAGCCACGTCCAATTTCTCCCAGACGCTTGGAACCGGTAAGAACCAAGAACCATTCACCTTCCTTCCAAATTTCCCCATGCTCCATGAAAACCCAAGTCAGTAACAAGTTGTGTGCAAACTTTGATCATACCGTACTAAAATTTCATCTCGCAACAGTGATTTCTGAGATGAGCAAGCTAAGGTTTTTTTTTTTTTTCCCACTGCTACAGGGGGGTTGGGACGGTCTACAAGGGAAATCTCGGAGACGGGACTCTGGTCGCCGTGAAGAAACTGGAGAAGATGCTGCCGCACGGGGAGAGGGAGTTCATAACGGAGGTGACGACCATCGGTTCCATGCACCACATGAACCTGGTCCGCCTCTGCGGCTTCTGCTCCGAGGGCTCACATCGGTCTGCTCTCCTCTCACCGTAACCTTCCCCTGTGCTTTTCCATTAAACCTGCTTCATCACTTTTGATGCTCTCCACAGCTTCATCGCTGGGTTGAAACGGGAGATGAGACGGAAAACCTTTCAAGGTTTTCATGCACAAAGAGCTTAAAGTTTGCTGCTTTTTCCTTCCAAATTATGAACAGCCTCCTGGTTTACGAGTACATGAGCAATGGGTCCCTGGATCAGTGGATATTCCCATCGCGGTGGAACCCGGGGAGCTCGAGGCTCCTGGACTGGCGTACGCGCTTCCGCGTCGCGGCGGACATCGCGCAGGGGATTGCCTACTTCCACGAGCAGTGCCGCGACCGGATCATACACTGCGACATCAAGCCGGAGAACATCCTCCTCGACGAGAACTTCTGCCCCAAGGTCTCGGATTTCGGGCTGGCGAAGCTGATGGGGAGAGAGCACTCCCATGTGGTGACCATGGTGAGGGGCACCAGAGGGTACCTGGCGCCGGAGTGGGTTAGCAACCGGCCGGTCACCGTGAAGGCCGACGTCTACAGCTACGGCATGGTGCTGCTGGAGATCGTCGGCGGGAGGAGGAACCTCGACATGTCCCTGGACGCGGAGGATTTCTTCTACCCAGGCTGGGCTTTCAAGGTACCCATCAGCGCTGCTCATCCCTCCATCAATCGCCCCGAAACTTTTGATTGATCTGCGTCAAAGATGAGATTTTTGTTGGCTAAACTTCTTGCAGGAGATGATGGGCGGGAATCCCGTGAAGGCCGCGGACAAGAGGCTGCAGGGTGAGGTGGTGGAGGAGAGGTGGTGAGGGCGCTCAACGCGGCCTTCTGGTGCATCCAGGAGGACGTCTGTGCGAGGCCAACAATGGGGGAGGTGATCCGGATCCTGGAGGGGTCCGCGGAGGTGAGGGTGCCGCCGGTACCCCAGGCCGTGGTGGAAATCATGGAGGAAGGGTTGAGCAACGTGTACAAGGCCATGAGGAGGAGCTACCTCGTTCACCAGCTCTCGTCCTCCGCCGCAGTCACCAGGACCCCGTCGTCCCAAGCCACCTGCAGCTACTCCACCATGTCGCCGAGATGAAGACAAGGCGTCCGCCAGCTGAACGACTCTACTCTCTCTTACCATGAAACAGGATTCTTTACCGGAGCATCCGATAAGCCAAAGTCGAAACATAAATTCTCTACGTTGGCTTCAAAAGTGAACACTTAACACACATAACCTTCTTGATTAAATTAATCGATTCACAACGAATCCGTCTCAAACGGCGTCGATTTGTAGAAGACAAAAATGTGTTGAAGTAAGATTACGTCCAACATTTAGATTTGAGAAAGATTTAGTGTACACAAAATAGATACATTCAATAATATGTTTAATATATTATCTATCTCAATTTTTCAACTTTAAAGAGTTAAAATGGTACATCTTAATTAGATGTGTCTATTTTGTGCACACTATTTATCGTGCTTAAAATATTTTTCTTTAATTTCTTGCCTAAGGCCACCAAGATACTAATCGATGATTTTTTTTTTTTGGACATGAGAGAAGGAGAATATAATGAGAAATGATGTGTGTAAGGGTAATCAGACAAATGATTTACCATTAATTAATGATGCGCGCAGATCCCACCCGTGCACCAACCAATCACACGTGCAAGTAACATTGCTCGAATATAATTTACTTGCAAGTCACAATGAACAAGTCACCTTGTTGATTCATTTATAACTCAGTAAACATATAGAATGCACGTTTATATTCCTTCCTAGAACCTTTCTGGTATCATAATCTCGTTGTGCAAGGAATCGATGGATTTTGATGTCATGCCGTGGTTAGTTGATTACAACATGAATAGATCTTAAAAGAAATGAGTGAAGAACAAAAATTGGGAATGATTCTTTGCACTTGCACGAGTGCACAGAACTTGTGCAGTGACATGATAATTTACATGACGTCATGTCATGTTCGACAACATTCAAATAACGATGAGCGACAGTGACTGACAATGGATGGTGATGAGCAATGTCTACTTTTCTTAATCCAAGTCACAAATCTGAAATCCAAAATCACTGCATGTATAGAGTTTAAAATAACTATTCAAATTTAATTGATAGTTTTAAAATCTTAAAAAAAATAGTTTTAAGTTCAATGATAGTATTCAAGTCTAAATTTATTAATAATTTTAAATCTTAAAAATATATTTTGAAGTTCATATTTATAGGAAAAGTTAATTACAGATCTTTGACAGTAGGAGGCTTATTTTTTATTGGTCCCTGTCAAAAATAATGTGCCAGTCAATCTCCCTTTTTGGGCATTTTAACAATCAATTCTTGAGAGATACTTTTAATTTATTTGTTGACAGATCTTTTTTTTATTTCTCGTTTTATTCTTCCATACAATAAATATGTTTCTTACTGTCGAATATGTATAGTCTCTACGTTCTAATTTAACTGATTTTTCATATATTTTAACTAATTTTTTTATTTACTTTAACTAGACTCTTTATATACTTATTTTTACGTTCTTTTTCTTTATTTTATATTTTAACTGGATTCCTCTTCTACTTTAACCATGGATATGTAAACACTTTAATTGACGCAGTGGTTGAACTTTAAAAGTAAATAGCATTACTTTAAGTCCCACACTTTAACTCACCGTCACACATATTTAACGACTTCGAACTTTAATTTTAACACTTTCAAACTTAGACTTTAAATTATACCATTTATTTACCATTAGTACGAATGACCACTGTATTCATACTTTAACTGACTTCTTCGTATATTTTAACTAATTTCTTTGTAAACTGAACTAGATTTTTCATATACTTTATTGAATGGTCACTATGTTCATAGTTTAACTGGCTTTTTCGTCTACTTTACAAGTTTATTCGTCTACTTTAACTATGTTGTTCATATACTTAAACTTCTTCTTTTCGTTCTTATTTTTTTGTTCTTGTACTTTAATCAAATATGTCTTCTAATTTAATTACAAATATGTAACACTTTGATTGATGCAGTATCGGACTTTAAAAGTTAATAACATTTACTTTAAGTTCCACACACTTTAACTCATTGTCATACATATTTAAACGACAATGAATTCTTATTTTAATTTCTTCCAATTTAGAAGTATAAGAACTTAAAGTATAAGAATACATTAGTAAAATATAAAAAAAATGGTTAAAGTAATGAAAAAAATCAAATAAAGTGTCAATGGTCCTTCATTCCTGATAGTCAGAATTTATTAATTACATGTACCTCTAGTGTGGATCCCAAAAAAATAGGGACTAAAAGTTAACATGTGTAAGAGGTACTTTGTAACGCTCTGACGCGGAATATCGGAGCGGATTACAGTTATTAAATAGTACAGAGCGAGAAATAAGTGACAAACCATTACACAAATGGAAATAATACCAAACAACCTCATATCTCATTAATAATCCACATCTCCATTACATTCACTAATAATTCATCATCTTCATAACTGACTAATACATCACGTATCAGAGCTAAAACTAGGGCCCAGAGTACTTTATTCAAAATCAACTATTACATAATGACTAACTGACTCACTAACTCATACTACACTAACAGACTACTACTAGATAGCACCGGTTGCTGAATGGTCACTCTTGAGTCTCCTCATCGGTCCCATCCTCGTGAGTGTGGTCATGATCCGACTCATCTGAAACACATTAATAAATACGCAGGATGAGCGAATAACGCCCAGTAGGACTTAATATCTCATGAACACAAGCATGCTTTAAATAGTTAATGTTTTAAAGGCAGGTTAACTAGAGAGTAAAGTCATGTAGAGCATGTCACGGTAACGAGAGAACAATTACAACTGGCACGGAAATAGTACAACGAGAACGACAATAGAATGGCCATGTAACGTTATAACATGTAATTGCACAACGGTGCATTAGTAACGATCACGCTTGCACTTGTAGAGATAGCACTTTGATTGTCATAAATTAATCTAGATAGTAAACTGGCGCTGGTGCATGCCGTAACACATCCTTGATCATTTTAACTCCCATGGCACTGGCACTTTTCGGGCGCTCCTCCTAGGACCTGATCGGCCCTATTGCGCTAGCATTAGTCATTTCTTTATCTTAGACAATCACACGAATGGCCAATAGAGTACCAAGAAGAGATAAGAGAGTACTAGACGAGATAGATGAGAGAGTAGAGTGAACGTGAACAGATAAGAGGATATGGAGAATAGATGAGATAAGGACAATTTCGTAAAACGACGATAAACACACGATAGTAACGGTTGCAACGGCACTAGGTCGAGTACCGACAGTTTGGAAGAAGTCACATCCGCCCCTTAGCCGTGCTGTGTCCATGGGTCAGGTGGTCCGGTGTGAACTCAAGATAAGAAGGAATACACTAAGGCTTGGATCGTACTGATCCCTAAGAGTGTAACGGGTTTTGGGGTACAACCAGCTCGTTGACTAAGGACGTGTGTCAAAGC
This sequence comes from Colocasia esculenta, assembly GCA_014218235.1. Lineage (NCBI taxonomy): Eukaryota > Viridiplantae > Streptophyta > Magnoliopsida > Alismatales > Araceae > Colocasia > Colocasia esculenta. The sequence continues at coordinate 7,488,004 of CM024761.1, forward strand.
CAAGAAGACTTACGGAGGTCTTGACAAGGATTCCCTAGTCTAGTCGAGAGCATTCCCGATGGAGAGGTGGTCCATGTCAAGGAAAAGTGTGTAGAAAACAGGTGTCCGTTGTGCCTCGAGTGCTCGACGCCGAGGGAAAACGATAACGGTATTTAAAACGCTAGTATAAAATGAAAACAATTGTATTTAATAAAAACAGGGTAATTTAGTCTTTATTTCGCTATTTATCAAATACATTATTGCATAATTTATCAAGGTCTAATGGCATTTAATAATGTTGTGTGTGTGTAAGTGTAAAGAAATCTTGAGATATGACAAGTCGGCAGTGTCATTTTTAAATAATTAAATTTATCATTAATGTTATTTATTAATTTACCAAGTCGAATTAACTATAACATGGGTTAATCATGGCTAATTATGAGTATATAGCTTAAACAACAGGGCATATGCACAATTTTCCATTCTGGTCGGATTCATGAAAACGCGACAGACTTACCCGTCGCGATTCAAGTCGCGATAGCGCGGTCGGGCGCGACACGGGGCCTGGCCGGTCTGGCCCGATCCGAGTGAATCGCGGTAAGCCGCCGCGTTCTTGACGCGACGCCATCGGTCGGCGCGACCCCACTGATATCGCGGCGGATCGCGCCGTCGCGATAACAGGTGGGTTGCTTTTTTTTTCCTTTTTTCCAGGGCGAGTCCTCTGTGATACAGAGACGTTCTAAATTCCATATAAAATAGCACTGTGATCCAAAAAGTACGAAACCAGTTTTAAATGAAAGTAGACATGTACATCTATCAACATGCATGATTAATTTGAAAATAGACAATGTTTAGATATGTATTGATCGGTTACTTTTTGGTGACCTAAATATGCGCAGTTAGGGTTCAATTATTATTTGAGAGAATACATGATGAAAAATTTCAAAACTAGGTGCGTTCAAAAACTAATAAGATGTATTTATGATAACTTTATCACGATCTGAAGTCAAGCATAAATAGGGTTCACAAGCAACATGAAGGGTCGGTGCATATATCTGATAGGGATTCAAAGAATTAATTCTCCCTCATGGGAGATCAAAATAAACAAACTAGGGGCATTTGAAAGCTATTGCACTGTAGTATCAATGAGATTTTCTCATAGCATGGAACAAGTACGTGTAGAGGATTAGAGAAAACATGAGATTTCGGTTTCATGGTAACAACAGAGTTTCATGAATTAAATTCGCCCAAATGGATGAACAGAATACAACGAAACCATAGGGCTTTTGAAGAGGTACATGAAGGCTACCTAGATATTTTTACACAATTTTACCTTGAGATATTGCCTACCTTTTTCGTAGAGTAAGAAAACCTTAGTTTTAGTGGTGAAAATCCGAAAATCCTCCTTGTTCTAGCCTCCTCCTCCTTGCTCCTTTGTCTCCAACCCTTCTCCTCGTTCTCCAGAGTTCCAGCTACGAAAATGAGTTGCTAGGGATGAGTTTTTGGTTATATGGTTAACTATAGGAGTCCTATCCATTATAAGAGTCCTCCCTTCCATTAAACTCCAAATTTTCTTCTTTATCTCCCACTTTCTCTTATTTATCCATCTAATAGAGTTGGGATGAGATCCAATTTTGTGGTTAAAGATTTAGGGTAAGTCTATGACTCTTTTTAGGATGTATATGGACTATTTAATAATTATTTAAATATTTTTCTAATTACCACTTATTTTTATTCCGAATTTGGCTTAATTATTTCTCATCACATGATGGGCTAACCCTATTTGGGCCCAATCTATTAGTTTTGGATTATTAGAGTAACCCAATAATAATTTAGGTTAATGGGTATTATTTTAATTCCCTTTTATTCTAATTAAATCAATTTATCTCATTTATTAAATAATAAAATTTTATTTTTCTTGATTTAAAAATCAAGGGTGCTACATACTTAGATTGTTTGATCTAAACATTTCTAATGCAGATCCCCTCTTTGATAGGACGACTGATTATTTTTTCTATATTTATATTTATGAACTTAAATACTATCAAAAGTCTAGTCAATATTTTAAATTCTAAGAATATATTTTAAAATATAAAATTCACTGAAATACTTAATTTCTAAGTCTATTACAACTTGTTCACACCGTAATTCAATTATCCCCATCGACTATGACAGACTTACCTTATTCTAGTGGGGTCACATGACCCCATTGGATTTTCAAAACTCTATTAAAAAGTTTAAAATTTTCTATTATGTTAATTTTGATTGTAAATTTTTTTAAAGAGAGTGACTCCACTAAATTACAAAATAAAATCTACGAGTGCACCCTAACTTTTGGAGTGATGCCACTGAATAAAACATTTTCGCCTGCCAGTGATCGCCACTAATGTGTTGCTTATTTTACCTCGTCAACTCACATGACATTTAATATAACACTATGTAAATTGTCATGTCATGTTCAAGTGCAACAACCTCAAAACTTTTGTAGAGTAGAACATATTAGAGTCGAGTGTTTCTAACCTTCAAATAAAATTTAATATAAAGGGTGACAACCTTGGAACTGAGTGTTTCCCCAGTCCACACCCTTGGAGGTGTGTGTTCGAATTTAGATGGTGTAAGAAGATTAATGCAGATAAAATGGTCTTGTTAGGACTCAAATTCAAGTGTTTGAACATAGTTCCAACTAAGTATGTTGGTTTACCCTTAAAACCGCACCTAGGAAAACTATTTCACGTGAAAGTTTATTTTTTAGTCATTTGGTATCTTTGAAAACTAAATTATGTAAAACATCATCCTAAAAATCTCAGATTTCGACGTCGGCGGCAATATTTCAAAAAACCGTTTTCCAGCTGTATATTCTCCTCCTCGCTTAATCACCTTCTTAGCACTATTCATTCAGATTTTTTTTTTTCCCTTCATTTAAGTCATCTTTGTCAAATCTAATTATTTTTTGTTAGTTGTTTTATTTTTTATTTTTTATAAAATATCAGTAGAACACTATTTATTCAAATATATTTTTTATTTTATTTCTCCTTATTTAAATTGTATTTGTCAAAGTTATTTCTTTCCCACTATTTTTTTAAAATATCAAAAATAAAAAAATAAAGTAAAATATTTTTTTTGATGAATAGTGCACTAGGGGTATGTGGCCTCCTCTCATTGAAGTGGACTATAATATCTCATGCACCTCCATACAATTCTTTAGTAAAATATTTAATGTGTTGACTTTTTACCCTTTTTTTAATATTCTATTTACATAAATAACCAGTAAAAACATTTACCTAATAATCAAATAGATAATTACGATTTTCATTTCTATGTAAAAGTTAATCTTTGGAAAAAGTTTTTTCTGTGAATTTATTTTACAAACTTTGTCAATTAAAACATTTATAGGGTGTTTGTTTACAATTTTTTACCTCTTTTTCTCTCATTTTTTAAAAAAAGGAAGAGAAGCAAGTGAGGTTCGTTTGGTAGACCGTTTCTTATATTTAGGGAGGGAATCCCGCAATGCCTATATCTCTTTCCAAAAAAATAAGTGTCGACCTGTTTTTTTTTTCTAAAAGAGAGAATCCCACGGGCTGACCTCCTCCTCCCCCTCCTCCCCCACTGCGCAGAAGCCCCCCCTCGCCGCCCCCTCCTTCCCTGCGTAGCCCCCTCCTGCGGAACCCCCACCCCCACCTGTGCAGCCCCCTCCTGCAGAACCCCCCCCCCCACACCCCCACCTGCGCAGCCCCCTCCTCCTCCCCACCCCCACCCCCCGCCCCCTCCACCACTGTGCCGCCTCCACTTCGCCCCCTCTCCCCACCCCACACCGCCTCCCCATTGCGCCGCCCCCCTCCCCCCACCCCACCCCGCCTCCACTGCGCCCCCCGCCTCCCCGCCGCCACCTGCTCCCCTGCACACCCCCCTCCCTGCCCTCCCCCCACCCCGCCTCCACTGCGCCCACCGCCTCCACTGCGCCCCCCTCCTCCCTGCCGCCCCCCTGCTCCCCTGCACAGCCCCCCCTCCCCACCTCCCCCTCCTCCACTGTGCCCCGCTGCCCCCTCCTCCACTGCAGCCAGCCCCCCCCCCCCTCCCCTCCCCCCTCCCCCTCCTCCACTGCGCCGCCCCCTCTTCCACTGCGCAGCCCCCCCTCCCTTGCACAACCGCCCCCCCTCCCCACCCCCCCACCCACCCCACCCCACCCACCCCACCCCGCCAGCCCAAGCTCTGCGCCCCCCTCCCCTCCACACCATCACATGAGAACTGGGGCACACACAACAGTGAGGCACACCATAGGATCTGAATGAACCCCACGGTGCTTAATGAACCAAACATGTTTATATAAATTTTAAAAATTATGTCAACTTTGTCAAACAGATAGTAGTACTTTTTTCATAATTTTAAAATTTTAGTTAAAAATTAAGACAGTATAATTTTTAGTTAGAAAAAGTTAAAAAAAAGTGTAACCAAACATCCTATTAATATCAAAAGACTAACATAAACCCAACCCCCACGTCTTCGCATGCCTTTTTAACCCACGTCTAAACCCTACACGTGGGGAACAAAGTATAATCTAACTCAACATTACACAGAATGATATAAAATATCATAATATATTGTTTTTAATTACATTTACAATATTTTAACTATTTTTCTACGAAAACAGAGAGACGAAGATACTTCACTAGATTTTACTCGCGATTTTTTTACCTCGCCTATACCCGTGCGTCAGGACGGCGTAACTTTCCTGGGGTAAAAGGGCCATCCGACCACACATAGCGGGGCCCACCACACTTCGTGACCAAATCCCGTGAAACGCATTCACTTCACCCCAACTGCACGCTTCATTAACTCGCCTCCCCTCCTCCCCCGTGAACCCATTTAACACACCCCCTGGAGGTGGGACCCACGCCGGTTCGATCGTTCCCCATCTACCCCTCCAATTCAGAAAAAATACCATTAGACCACTCAAAACAGAACCCTTCAGTTCGCCCCAATCCAAGGGCAAAGACGTAATTACGTAAGAAAGGAGCACTCCCTTCGCACCTATCTCGCGCCTATTTAAACGCCCCCCTCCCGCCACTTCCTTAACTGCCATAACCGCCACAGCGGCTTCTCACTTCCCCTGCAACAATGGCGAGCTCGCTGCGACCGCTCTCCATGGCCTTCTTGTCCTCCTCTCCCTCCGCATCCCCCCATCCCTGTCCGAATTCACGGCGGTCGTCCCCGACCTGCCGGCGCCGGCGGGACCTCCCCGCACCGACCCCGACGAGCAGCGGGCCGTGTACGAGGTCATGGCGGCGACGGGCAACGGCTGGGCGGCGTCCGATCCCGGACGTGTGCCGGAGGGGTGGCACGGCATCGAGTGCGCGCCGGACGGGCCGGCGTCCGCCACGTTGTTCGCTGTCCTTCGGCGCCCTCTCCGACGACACCGGCTTCCCCAACTGCGACCGCCGCTCCTCCTTCCTGTCCCCCGCCCTGGCGCGGCTCCCCCGCTTGAGTCGTCTTCTTCTACCGGTGCTTCAACGGCAATCCCCAGCCGATCCCGGCGTTCCTCGGAGTGTTGGGCCCGGCGCTCCGCACGCTGGTGCTCCCGGGAGAACGGCCTCGTCGGCGCCGTCCCGGCCGAGTTGGGGAACCTGACGTCCCTGAGGGTGCTCGACCTCCACGGTAACCACCTCAGCTCTGGATCCCCCCTTCTCTCTGGCGTCTTTGACTCGCCTGCAACTGCTGGATATGGGGGAGAACTCGCTCAGAGGTGTGGTTCCCCGCTTGAGATCTCCGCTCCTCAAGGTTCTGGACCTCAGCGGTAACCAGCTCGGAGGGCCCATTCCTCCCACCATCGGCGACTGCGGCCTCCTCATCAAGCTGGACCTGAGCCGAAACCGCCTCGGCGGCCGGATCCCGGAGTCGCTCGGCTCCCTCCGGGAGCTGATCCTGCTTGATCTCAGAGCAACCGCCTCGCCGGTCCCCTGCCCGCTCCCTCCGGAGCTTGACCTCTCTCAGGTCTCTGATCCTTAGCGGCAACCACATGGGCCCCGCCGCAATCCCCGGCGAAGCTCTCGCCGGCATGAAGGACCTGAACACGCTGGCCCTCTCCGGTTGGGGCTGCAGGGGCCGATCCCGGAGTCCATCGGCCAGATCGCCGGGCTACGAGTCCTCCACCTCGACGGCAACAACCTGGAGGGGACCATCCCCGGGAGCTTCCGGGATTTGGGGGAGCTCAGCGAGCTGAAGCTGGACAACAACCGGTTGGAGGGCCCTCTCCGTTCGACAGGAAGATGCTGTGGCGGATGGGGAGAAAGCTCAGCGTCTCCAACAACTCCGGGCTCTGCTACGACGCGGTCCCCACCGAGGGGTTCCAGCCGGGCGTTGCTCCCTGCGCGGCGGGAACGACAAGAACCAGGGCAGCCGCGGCTGCTGCTGCTGCTGGTAAAGCTGCTTCGAGGGGCGGTGCGGGTGAGCGGATGGTGAAGCACCCGGCAATTCGGACGGCCAGGGCGCGCACCCCTACTCCAGCGGCGCATCAGCCGCCGCCCATGGATGCGGTACGGGTCTTCTCCACTTGCTGCTTCCGGCGATGGGGGTCCTGCTTCTGCCTTGCCGCTCTTGCGATCTCCATGGTTGTAGCTGGAGGGTTCCTCCGTTGTGGACATGGAGGAATCCGTGTAAATTCAAATGCCAGACTTAGTCAAAGTCAACTGTAAGATAAGCTCAATCTTGTGAAAAAAATTAGCTGTCATGCTGTTGTAAGTTGTCCTAACATTGCAATGTCAACGCATTAGATATGCTTAGATTTTAATTTGAATAGGTGATATTAACAATACACAAAGTCTAAAAATTATGCACATTGGCATTAGTAAAAAATTTCCTTCAAGCATCTTTATTCCCTTCATTTCTCTCTTAAACTTCTCATTAATCAACAGATATCTTCCTTAATTAACTATTTTCTATTCACTTTATAATAAAAATAAAAGTCCCAACACCCAAATCCCCTTTATGGATATATAAAACAAGTGACCTGTTGGTTTGATCATTAGAATCGTACTCTTTACGGAATGAAATGGAAATTCGTTTTAAAAAAATCTAAAAAAGAAAAATAAGTAAAAATTACATTTCATTAGTAAAAACAAAAATAACTAGATGATCACCACTTTAGTTGAGATAGATATTCTAATTTACCCCACCATACAATTTTACCTCAAGTTAAATATGTCATCTCATCAATCAAAACGGAACAAAGATAGCTAGAGGGTAGCCTCTTCTAGTTTTTTCTTAAGAGGGTGTTAGACCTGCTTTATTCCTTGCTCATTTCATCCATGTCTACCGGAAACTGAGTTTTGAGATTTGGATAACTTGTTGCATTAGACGAAGTAGTATTATAGAGGCAAGTTAAATAAGAACTACTTGATGTACTGCCATATTTTTGACGCCTCTAATGGGTGCTCGCGCTCTTTCCGAATCTGTCATCTACCACGCACGACACGTTGGGCCCTCGGCGAGCACTCAACGCATCGCGTTCCACAGTGCGCTTAATATTTTTCAAGTAAAAGTGTCTCAATTTTTTGATTCAACCATAGTTTTCACATTTTTTTTTTCTGGTTGGGATAGCACTAACTAATCCTACTTGGGTCTCTCTCTCCCCATCCCCCCCATCCACTCCGCTAAGACGGGGGGGGGGGGGATCAAAATATGTCTTTGTGTTTAGTTAATATTTGGAGTTTGAGGAATATTTCTCGGTCATGCAATAAAATTGTTAAAAAAAGAGTTATTTATTAAGATGTCTCTATTAAAATGTGTGAGAGAGATAATTACAAAGAGAAAGTAGAATGAAGAGAGAGAATGTATAGATAAAGATACGCGACGTGGGAGGGGTTGGCGGGGAGGTCTGAGGGTGTCATAGGGGGACTCCCCTCCGATCCTGGGGTGTGTGAGAGAGAGAGAGTGAGGGGGGGGGGGAGAGGGAATGTAGAGAGAGTGAGTGGGGGATTGGAGGCAGGGGCGGACCTAGCAAGGCCCAGTGGAGTCCTGTGACTCCACTGGATAAAAAATTTGTATTAAGTAGATAATTTTCACTATGGATGACCCCACTAAAATATATGAATGTACTATTAAGATCTCAATAAAATAAAATTCTAGATCCGCGTATTGGAAGGTGGGTCTTCCTATGTGTGTGTCTGTGCAAGATGGAGAGAGAGGGAGGAACAGAACTTGAGAGAGAGAGCAATATATATATATATATAGATATATTATATATATATTATATAGAGAGAGAGAGAGAGAGAGAGCAAAGTTGGAGAGAATGCAAGGAATTTAGGGGCGTCAATCTTTTGATTCCAATGTGTGTGTGAGAGAGAGAGAGAATGCAAAGTGAAATAATGTAGACAGAGTGGGGGGTGGGAGGTGCCTTGGGGCGCCAGAGGGGGGGGGGGGGGTTCTCTCCCTCCATTTTCCAGTGTATGTTTTGTGTGTGTGTGTGAGAGAGAGAGAGAGAGAAGGGGATGGGAGGGGGCTGACAGTTGGCTGGGGGAGAGTTGGCTTGTGTGGGAGGAGGAAAAAGAGCTGTCTAGAGAGAGAAAGAAAGAGAGAGCATGTGGGAGGGCTGGTAGGGGGTCTTATTATGATGCCGAAGGGGGTCTCCCCTCCAGTTCCAATTGATGGGTGGGTGAGAGAGAGAGAGAGAGAGAAAGAGAGAAAGCAATGGAGAGTCGATGGAAGGGGTTGGAGGGAGTGGGACAGGTGAGAGAGATAGATAGATAATTATTTAAAAAATATTTTTTTAGAGATAGAGAGTAAATTTATCTTTTGATTTTTAATTTAATTATAATTTGGTTAAATAATGAAAAAAATGACAAAGATATATATGATGATTTTTTCCTATTTCAATGAGATGAAGATTTTGAGAATATAATCTTAAATATGATGTGTTTTAAGAGTATGTACGTAATTTTCTTTTGATATTCTATATCTCACCACATCCGTATTTTTTTTCTGGTAATATGAAATTTAGTGTCATTATACGAGATTTAAGATTTTAAGTAAGTAGAGTATCGACTTGACCCATATTGAATTTTATTAGAGTATAATTTGCTTGCCTGTTTAGGCAAAGTTGTCAACAAATCTCCCGTTCTATTTTAAATACTCTTTATAATTAGGGGGGTTCATAATTTAATTGATTTAATTTATAAAAAAAATTAAGAAACTAAATCAAATCAAATTCAAACTCCACCTAAACCAATCAAACTGAAGTCTCTTGAAACCAAACTAAATCAAATCGAAATAAATTTAGTTTGGTTCGGTTTTAATTTAAAAATAATAGGTCTTAGATTCTCTTAGTCTTAAATAAGATTGTAATCACTTATTTATCTAATAATCGTTATCCAATAAGATTTGAAATGAAATATTAAATGTTGATGATCATATTACCCTCCATAATATATATTTTTAACGTAAATATATTAAATAATTTGATAAATATTATCAATTAAAATTTATTATTATAATTCAATTTAATCGATTTAGTTTGGTTTATAGAGTTTAGAAATCAAATCAAATTGAATTTTATTTTTCGATTTGATTTGAAATTAACAATTTTTTCATGTTCAAATCGACCAAACCAAACCGAATTAGTTTGATTTAATTTTTCGATTTGAACTGAATAATAAATACCCCTACCTATAATTATAGTTGTACATGTACATCTAACTTTAAGTCATCGTCAAAGCTATTAAAAACATTCAAATGTAGAAAACTATGGCTCATGTTTGGCTAAACAACTTTACGCATCGAAATGACACGAAACTTGCTAGAATATGGGAATTTTGAGAGTATTAACTTATTTCTCATGTTCAACACTATATTTTTTAATATTCGTAGTGAAAAAGATTTAGTACACTTTCATATTACACTTAAAGTGCAATATGACTAGACACTATGTCCATGTGACACCCAATAATTGGGTTGTCATTTTATCACACCTCATATAAGAGGTGCCACATGGGTGAAGTACCTAGTCATATTACACTTGAGTGCAATATAAAAGTGTACTAAATCTTTCTCATTTATAGTTGGGAGTTGAGTGCCATAGCAGTAGAGCACTGTAACAAGTGTATAAGTATAGCTATTTAGCCTTACGGTTGTATTTTGTATCATTTTTTATCTGAGAAAGAATTTGATATCTTGAGAGTCATTTGAGTAAGATTTTTTTTTCCTTTTTTTGGTATTATGACATTGGGTTCAAATGCTGTACATATAATAGGTTCGGTATCATATCATTCCATATATATGATTCCATTCGTGATCCGATGCAGCAATACATCTAATAAATTACTTATAAATATTCATGTTTAGAGTTTTTTTTTTTTAATTTGAGATGATTTAATGAAGATAATTAAAAAGATGATAATTTTTAATGTGGTATGATCAGGTTTGTCAAGGCGGGGCGAATCGGCCCGATTCCCCCGAATCGGAGCGGATCAGGGGCGGGCCGAGTTGTGATCCGCATGGATCCGTCGCCCGGCCGCGAATCGAATGGATCCGATCCGATTCCCCGATCCGCCACGATGCGATCCCTGATTCGCCGAGAATCGAGGCGAATCGGGTCCGATTCGCATGATTATTATATATATATATATTATGATATTTTGTATGTGTTCAGGCAGGGTTGTGAGGAGTCAGGATCCTCTTCAGGCAGGGTTGTCAGGATCCTCTTATTTACCTGAATATCATTTAAGTAAATGTTATAATTTGTTGTTTCATTTACTTAAGATATTACATGTAAATAAGGAAGTACCTCCCATTTGAATCCAATAAAAATCAAAAAATCATATCTCTTACCAATAAAAAGTCAACTCTCCTACCGAAGAAGAAAATCGCGATTTCGATGATTTTAGCGAAATGCTAACTTTTTAATCTCTCATAATTTGGTCTATCTAAAAATTGATAATTCAAATAAACCATATGGAACACTAAAAATCCAAAGTCCGGTAAAAAAAGTCAAATGTGCATGTGACTTCTCCAAGGGAACCGCTCTCCTACTGACAGTACTCAGTCTGTTTGAGACCTCTTAAGATTTGGTCAAACCTAAACTATCATCATTCAAACTTATGAGAATTGTCACTTTCTAGTTCTCACAATTAGAAAGTGAAAAATCTCATGAGTTTAGGTGATGATACTTAAGTTTGACCAAATCCTAAGATGCTCGAGCAGACTAAGTGTTGTCAGTAGGAGAGTAGCTCCCCTGGAGAAGTCACATGCACATTTGACTTTTTTTACCGGACTTTGGATTTTTAGTGTTCCATATGGTTTATTGAATTATCAAATTTTTAGATAGACCAAATTATGAGAGATTAAAAAGTTAGCATCTCGCTAAAATCATCGAATCGCGATTTTCTTCTTCAGTGGGAGAGTTGACTTTTTATTGGTAAGAGATATGATTTTTTTTGATATTTTTATTGGATTCAAATGGGAGGTACTTCCTTATTTACATGTAATATCTTAAGTAAATGAAACAATAAATTACTTAAATGATATTCAGGTAAATAAGAGGATCCTGACAACCCTGCCTGAAGAGGATCCTGACTCCTCACAACCTGTCTGACACACATACATAAATATCATATATATATATAATAATCATGCGAATCGGACCCGATTCGTCTCGATTCTGGGCGAATCGGATCGCATCAGGGCGGATCCGATTCGCCCCGAATCGGCGATACGTCAACCATGGGTATGATAGAATGTGTATAATTATCATCTATTTATGTCTAATTTGACACTATTTAAATATATATGAGGAGAGATACATAATTTTTTTAAATAAATTATTATAATTAATAAATTATTTCTGAAGTCATCATTATCATCCGAGCCTTATCTCATTATTTGAAGTCGACTACATGAAAAGTATGGTGGAGCTGGAAAATTTTCTGTTATGTACAAATATATATTTTAAAATACAAAAATCTAGAATTATTAAGAAAATCTAAAAAAGAAGACTAATACACCATAGAATCGTTTGATCAGAACCACTTTGTCTTGATTTATCAAGTGGGTCACTGAGAAAATGCCATGAAAACGATCAGGGAAATTTTTATTTAAAAAAAAAAATGTATATACCGAGCACGTATGTCCAAGAGCATCGGAAGGAGGAGGGCGTACGTGGATATACGATGCTCCTGCGGAGTAGAGAAGTCTAAAAATATACCCCGAGAAACATAAATTAGGCCATGATACGGACCTTATCGCCTAAAAAATGGTCTTATCCTCACCATCTAAAGCTGTTACATCAGTAGCCGTGCGGATCTCCCCATCCGTATCCAGAAACCCACCGCCCTTTCCCGGCTTGGTCCCCGACCACGGAGATTTTTCTCAGCCTAGCTGCTCCAGCACCCAGCCACGGCGGAGCCCATTCCTCCCCCTCCACTCCTCGCCGTCGGCCCCTAGACTACCCGACGTCTTCCTCTTCCCATCTCCTCCTCCTCCTCCTCGTCATCTGCTGCGGTCTTTGATGGCCCTCCCTGTCGCGATCGCGGATGCTACCTCCGGAGGCTGCGCCGGCCGACGCCGTCCTAGGGTTTGTGCGGAAGGCAAGGAACGGGTGGCGAGGATCATCGGGGTTTCCGACCCCGGGCGGGAGGGCCGGGTGACGTCGCCGCTCGTCGCGGGGCCGCTCCTCCTGCTGTCGCCTTCGTTGAAGCAGCAGAAGAGGGAAGGGGGCGAGGACAAGCAGAAGTACTACGTCAACATGGGGTACGCGATCCGGACGCTGAGAGAGGAGTTCCCGGTGATCTTTTACAGGGAGCCCAGCTTCGATATCTTCAGGTGCGTCTCGGCGGTAATGGGAAGTTCCTTTTTTCTTGGTTTTGATTCCTCGGGGGAAGTGCTGGAATTGTGTGCTTTGCTGGAGTCTGTCCTGTTTGGTCAAGTAATGAGATTGCAATATCTCCACTGAAATGGGTGAATTTGACCCCCCCCCCCCCCCCCCCCTCTTTTTGGTGGATAAAGCACGTATCTGGAGTTTTTTTTGTTGGAAAACTAGCCTATTACATCATCCTTAGGAAATTCCTTGAAAACTTCCTTGGAAGTATGTTCCCATTGGAGTTGAACCCTTGATCTCTTCCTGATGTATATGGAGGGCTAACTACTAGGCCACTCCTTGAGTACAAGTACGTATCTGGAGTTGCTGGGAACTCAGTTGAGACTTTTTAAGGGAGTGTCAACTATCAAGAAATGGTACCAAGGTAATGGAATTTGCTGGTTGATATCAAAGCTATTTGAACAAACCGTACAGATTAGATGCATCGAACTATGTGGTGGCATGTTATTGATCCTTACTTTTTGAGATGAAATAATAACCCAATTCGATGGGGTTTTGAAGGAGTACTTTGCTGGTTTCGGTGAAGTTTTCATCATTTGCTTATCATTGACTTAGTCTTCGATTATGGTGATGATGTCCATTTTATTCATTAGGACCTAAAGGTGACATCACATTGATGGGTTTTACGGGTCTGATTGGTAGGTGTTACTGCGGTGCTTACTTCACATGCATGTTGGTATCTGGAGTGGGAAAACTTCTGGTTAGGTGAGCACCACACAATATAAAGTGTAAAAATTGTCATGTGATCGTCAACCAGGAGAATTTGCCCGTCCTACATTATCCAGGGAATGGGCGTCGAAAAACTTTTATCTTCTTTTATTAAGATTCTGAATTCACGTAGAAGAAACCAGTGCTTGATGTTTTAGGAATATTGTCACAGTTCCAAAAGTGCCGAGGCCATCCTAGTAATCTCTCATTGATATTGGTATCTGGGTACTTTGATAGGCTTCTGCCACATGCAGTCGAGTTGAACATTTTACAATGGTGATCATATTGATAATGTCATCTTGCTTGGCTTATTCAAAGTTTTCTTCTGAATATAGAATAATATATTGTCCTTATTCGATTTTGATCTAGTAAATATTCTCTTGCTTTCTTTCTTCTGAGTCGTCTGTAAAAGAGTTGAGCATCTACTTTGCCTTTACCATTAAGCCATCCTAGACTCTATCCTACTAGACTGTTTGGTAGATTTTCCAACTAATCCTTGTTACTAGTTGGTTGAAATTGGAAGTTTAATTAGATGTTTACACATATTACAATTATATGTTGGCCCATCCAATACCCACATCAGACAAAGTCCGATGTGTTTGAGGTATTGACTAGTGAAAAGAGGGCCTTCACAATTATGTCTGTTTGCTGTTCTTAACTCTGGGAATAGCATCCCTTGAAAAGAATGTCTTATTTTCTGCTTAATATTTATCAAAAATATTTTCAAGGGAACTGCATTTTGAAAATTCTCTCTACAACTTGTGCAGGGAAGATGTTGTGTTCAAGGATCCTCTCAATACTTTTGTTGGACTCGACAACTATAAAAGAATTTTCTGGGCACTCCGAGTCTGTGGTCGAATGTTCTTCAAAGCCTTGTGGATAGACATAGTATCTGTCTGGCAGCCTGCTGACAACATTGTTATGATACGTTGGATAGTTCATGGCATCCCTCGAGTGCCCTGGGAAAGCCACAGTCGCTTTGACGGCACCTCAGAATACAAGCTTGACAGCAACGGCAAGATATATGAGCACCGAGTGGACAATGTTGCTATCAATTCGCCCCCGAAATTCCGTGTTCTTGCTGTGGTGGAACTGATCCAATCACTCGGTTGTCCATCCACTCCTGGGCCAACATACTTTGAGACAGTATTGTCTCATGCCAAACCATGGCTACCTTTCATGGTTAGGTTCACCTGGGTGAGGTATTATCTAGCCCTTCGGCTAATCCTTTCTTGGAGATGTGCTCCAAATGGCTGACAAGTTTGGACTGCCAAATTCAGAACAGTGAGAGTTTTAGGTGAACTGCATCAGATACCTCATAATCTGCTGCTCTGGAAATGCTGTGCTACAAGCGGCCGAGAAGTTTTTGGACTGCTGAGTGCTGAAAGCCCAAGAGATTTTAGGCGCATTATACCAGATAGATAACAAAGCATATGTTGGAAATGTTGCTGTATATTTTGTATAGCAGGATATGCGAGTAACTCTCTGTTTTGCTGGCTCTGCCACAAAATAATCCGATTGTGGAAATAAGTTGGCATTTTCTTTGTAGTATATACACTTCTCATGTAAGGAATATAGTTGACATACGCCAGCTTTTGTGTTTAGTTGGCATGTACCGGGAATATTGGTGGTTTAACTCTCCTATAAGGTGACTTTTTCAGGCAGAAGATTCTTCTACGGTTCTACCTTCATGTCTATAACTTCAGAAACACATTGTTCTTACTTCTAGGACCTCATCTGCAGATTTCAAGAAAGTACTCAAAAAGTGGTCTTGTGGTTAGCGGGTTTATACAGAATTTCTAAAAGACAATAACAAGAATATCCCAGATTCTCTTTACTTTTTGCACAGATACGTGTTGCATGTATATGGCATTTTAGGTGTTTGATTTGACATGAAATAACTGCAAAACATCATGAAAAATATTTTGATGTGTGGGGTTCAGTTTCATGTCGGTTTAGTTGATGTTGTGATGTCACAAACTTCAGCTCATTGGGAGAAGTATGGTGGGCTGATGGCAGGTTCTTTTTTTTTTTGACAGAAAGGTGGAGTTGTAGACTCCTAATTATATTATGAAGGAAAGTCACGAACAATTACATCTGAGATAATAGTAGGAAGTAAGAAAAGATACCATTGATGGGGTTGGGAGAGAGACAGGCCCAACTTAGCCACCACATGAGCAGCCTGATTATAAGAGCGAGGAGCAAAAGAGAACAAAATATTTTGCTCTTTAGACAAAAAGAGACATTCTTCCATCATTGATAGTATTTGCCAAGGAGGCGGGGAGAGGTCATTGAGGGCGTTGATCAAGATTTGAGAATCACTCTCAATAATGACCTCCCTGCACAAATCTAAGGCCCTATGGGTGGCCTCCAGAATAGCCAGAGCTTCGGTCTAGATAGGAGTTCTAAGTGAGAAGATTTTGGTGTAAATTTCAAGAGGGAGACCTAAGTCATCCCTAAGAACTACACCAATTGCTACCGATTAGTCATTTAGTGCACCATCAACATTAATCTTGATAGCATTAAAGCTCGGAGGAGACCATTTAGAGGTGGAAGGTCTTTGAGCCTTGTGAGGGGGATCTATCTCCAGAGAGATATCACTAACACTGCGGGTGGCTCTAGTGATAATAAGCTGTAGTTTTGAGTTAATTCCTTCAAATACTAGCTGACATCTAGCTTTCTAAAGTTGCCAACATATATTTAAGTATAAAGCAAACATCTTGCACTTTGTCTCTTAAGTAGTAGAATGCATGATGATCCGGTCCTTCAATCTATCTTCAAAAAGGAGATTTTGCTTATCAGATCTGTAGCTTAGAGGGGAGCAGAGCCAAGTGGCGCGGGCAAAGTCACATTTGAAAAAGAGGTGTTCCACTGTTTCTTCTTCTGATTTGCAAATATGACAGCTGCCTTGGATAGCAGAAAGGATATGGGATAATCTTCCATTAGTGGGTAGAATACCTAATGGCACATTTCCAGATGAAAAGTTACACTCTTGGAGTAATAATATTTGAGAGTTTAGGATGTCAAATAATAGTCTAAATAGGATTGGAGGTTGAGGAAGCAACCAACCTGTCGCCATCTTGAAGGTGCTTATAAGCAGATTTAGTAGTAAGAGTTCCATTTTGTGAGTGTTTCTAAATTTTTCTATCTTCTAATTAATGAGTATTTGAGGGCAGGTGGATTTTCAATATTTGTTCAGTCACAGAGTTTCAAAGAACTTATGAAGAAGAGACTTGGGCAAATTGATAACCAAATAAGTTCTGATAACCCCTGATAAAAGGGGTTTATCAGTCCTGATAACTGTTCTGTCGCTTTGGTAATATGATAGCTTATCAGACACTTATCAACACTTATTGGTGATAAGTCCTGATAAGACTAACTCTCATTCTTGAACTGATAAAGTTATCTGAGCTTATAAGGGACTCAAAACATTTCAAAGTGGAGATAAACCACATTAATGACTCTAATGTGACATAAAGTGACTCATTAATGGCCTTGATATAACATAAAGTGATCGATGTGACATATCATACCTCCAAATATTGTACCAAGCAAGGGACGACTATCAGGTGTTATCTTATCAGCGGATATCCGTCTTGCGGATAACTTATCTGGTTATCAAACCCACCCTGTATTCCATGACCCATCATTAATTAACTCTGACACCTTCTAAGGGGGAGGGATAAAAGGGTCATTTTTGGGTTTCAACTTGGCAAGTTGCTCAGGAATCCAGTGATCATTCCAAATATCAATATCTCTTCCATTACCAATCACCCAGGCGCAACCTCTTTTGAGTTCATCTCTAATGTCTAGGATAGAGGCACAGATTAAGGAGCAGCTGTAGGGTTTAGTAGTATTCCATAAATTACTTTTGCTCAAGTACTTGGCTCTAAGAATAGACCCCCAAGGGGTGAAATTATCTTGAATAAAGCGCCAAGCTAGTTTCATAACCAACGATATGTTCTGCTTTTCCAAGTCTTTTATGCCAAGGCCACCTAATGATTTATGTTGAGTAATCTTTTGCCAGGAGCATAGATGGATTTTCTTCATGACCAGATGTTAGCCTGTCCTTTATATAGCTACAAGAGTTTTCTTAACTTGAGGGGGCAAAGTGGGGTGTTCAAGTATGATTGCTTCCTAAAAGTTCTCTATCATACACACGCTTGTCATTTGTGTGGGCCATGGAATAGAACGATTTCTAGCAACTAGATGCATATGTTGATTCAGAGTGGGAAGGCTCTTGCTTGTTGCCACTCCTGATTAGAAGTGGTCCGGATTTTTCTTCCATAGTCTTCCATCTAACATCAGTTCATAGAAATTAAGTATATAACATTCTAGTTTATTACCATAAATTCAGAGTTAAAGTTTCTCTAGATGAGGACAAAATTGGGCGTTTACAAGGAAGGAACCCACCATGTGATTGCCCAAACTCATGTGTTTATTTCCGTCTGTTCCTTTGTAGTTCAGGGGGTAGAACACAATTAAAAGTAGGTAAAGATTTAGCCAAACCAAACGCTTTAGCTCTTTTGCCTTTTGCAAAAGTACTGGGGCGTCTCTAAAACGTGGAGTTGAAGCACGTACTGTCCCCACATTTGCAAAATGACTTGCGCATCAAACGATGGGTGTTCTTGAGAAGCTTCTTACATACTTCTAACACTAATAATAATTTGTTTGGTTGTTTGGAAAATATATTCACAGTGAATTTTTTTAAAAAATTATTTTTTACAGAAAAATAAAAAATATAATTATTCATTAATATCTACGTAATTTTTTTTCCTAAAAAAAATTTCTGATGTTTGTTTTTCAGTAAATATTTATTAAAAAATAATTTTAAAAAATAAATAAATAAATAAATAATACGTTCCGTATGTTGGCCACCCGATCGCTCGACGTCGAGCGCTGATCGCTAGACATCGAGCGTCGAGCATCGGATGCCGGGTGCCGGGCGCTAGATGCTAGATGCCAGATGCCTAGCGCAAGGCGCTAGATGCCGGCTGCCGGGAGTCGGACGTCGGGCTCAGAGTGCTCGGCCACCGCCAGTCTGGGCCGGATTCCAGAATAGGGACGCCGAGAGTTGGGGGCGCCAGGCGCCGAATGCCGAACACCGAACGACGGGCGCCGGGTGTCGGCCTTCGGTCATCGGGCGTCGAGTTATCGACACCGGATGTCAGGTTACCTGCCGTTGACCGTCAAGTTTTAAGTATCAGACACTAAGAATTGAGTAGAGATTGTAGTCACACTAATGAAAATCCTACATGAAAGAAAAATTCAAGAAAATAGTTTTAGAAGTCTCATCAAAGATGCCAAAATGGATAATATTACGTAAAAGATTTTCATAGATTAAATTTTCAGTGATACCAAACAAGCTATTATATGATTTTTTTTTAAAAAATTTTTTCTTACATAAGATTTTACGTTGAAACAAACAGACCCTACATTTTTTATTGGGGGGGGGGGGGGGGGGGGGGGGACTTTTCATCTACCTAGTATGCCCTCTCCCCTCAAGAGACCAGAAAAGGCAATATGGCCCAGACCATACTTTGCAGAGTGAGATGACATTTCATCCCCTGCCTAAAATCATGTTGATCTGGCGTGCACCTTCAACTCTCTAATGTCCAGTGGCATAGCCTGAGTAGGGGCGGCAAACTGGGAGACCCCTGGCACAAGTATTGAACAAGAAGGGAGATAGAAGTTTTGAACTTTAATAGTAACATGCAAGAGCACCTGAACTCTCTCTCTACCTCCACCCTTGTTTTTATTGTCTGACTTGAGAGTCGAAGAGTTCTTATGTGAGATCACTCTTGAACCCCCCTTGACCATTTTCGTTTGCTGCATGTGCAAATAATATCCCTCATATCAACAAATTCAAGAGTCTTATGGAGATCAGACGATATAACTACTTTCCCGCCTCTACTAATTAAATGTACACATGCACACACCACTTGGTCACTGGTGTGCCCAATTCTATTGGAAAAGAATTGAGAACTTTGGGTGGATTATTATAGAAAGAAGGGTTTTTTTTGCATACATATCCCTCTTAGACATCTAATTGCATGATAGTTTGTCTTATATTTATATTATCATATATACCCTTCTTACACATAAAAATATCTTGAGAAATCCCACCATAACGTCTCATAACAAAATAGAAGGAAATCGTCAACAAACATCTATTGAGGGTTATTTTTGCATGAAATGGATCGAAAGCTTCTCTCATCTCTCTCTCTCTCTCTCTCTTGCAAAGGCGCTAGAGTGGAGGGGAGATCCCCCTTCCTCACTCCCTCCGATGCCACCTCCCCCTCGTATGTGCTCTTCTAAGAACCTCTTAGAAAGAACCACTCCACCTCGATAAGGTAGGCAATCAAGGGTCGAGGTCGACAGACAATCAGGCGATCTCTTATGACATTTTTTAATCTATAATGAAGGTATATATGACAATGTAAATATAAGACATATTATCATGCAATTAGACTTCTACTAAAGATATATATATATATATATATATATATTATATATATATAATATAAACACATGGTTGTGGATTTCCCATTAGCAATTTAGCTTTCTTTAAATGAGGTTTCTCGTGGGCATAATTAATTAGTATGGGTATCATATTTTTCAACGATCCGATGTGTGCATGAACCTCCATGAGATAGAGAAAGCCTCCACTATACTAAGTACCTATAGTCTTAACCACATATTATAGAGATGATTAAAGTATGATTACTTTAGATCTTTTAAATCTTGGTGTTAGTTGACTAGGTATGATAAAAGTATGATTACATGGACGATTACATATGTTGGCAAACATATTTAATCATGTTCTTGGAAGAGATCGTACAATCCTGGCCTTATAATGGTTAGCCCTACATTACAATATTGTAAACATTATTAGATACTGTAAAAAGGTCCTTGGTTTTGTATATTCTATAGAACTCCTTTTGACCATTGACTTAGTGTTGGGGTGTCTTCCATCTAGTAGAAGTCTCACTAGTTGGGTATGATGTAAGTGTGACTCTTGGGTTCTAGATGTGAATGTGATAAGTGATTATAACAGTTTGTTTATTAGGCAAAAGTACATCTTATTAAATATTACATGAGGTGAAAAAATATTGGTAATGGTCCTGGTTGCAATTATCCCAAATGGTAAGTGTTATATATACACATATGTGTGTTCATATGTTTACAAAGTTATCTAACTACTTTTTTCTTTTG
Source organism: Colocasia esculenta (assembly GCA_014218235.1). Taxonomy (NCBI): domain Eukaryota; kingdom Viridiplantae; phylum Streptophyta; class Magnoliopsida; order Alismatales; family Araceae; genus Colocasia; species Colocasia esculenta. Next base: position 7,508,768 of record CM024761.1, read on the forward strand.
ACAATAAAACAATCTAAGTACTTGATCAATCTTCCAAAACAGTTAATAGCTCAAATCCATAGATTCAAAAGGGAAGGAAACAACTCAACAACAAACTTGCACTTTCACCCCTACACAAGTAGGAGATTTTTTTATAAAAAAAGTAGTAAATACTATTTTTTTTACTCCCCTCACACAAATATACTTAGAAATTTTTGCCTTTGACCTTTCCACCAGTGCATTGGATCTGGTGAACTACACCACAAGTTAGGTTAACCTGGCATGCATGCATAAAACCAAAAATAAGCACATGTGCACCACCTAAGCCAAAGAAGAAAAGAGAAAAAAAAGTTTTATTTATTAGACAACATGTGAATTTGATACATGTGATGATTTTGGATCATCTTATGACAGGGTGCTCTACCTGAGAGGTACAAATCTTCTTGTAAAAAAAAGTACAAATCTTGCTGGAAGCCAAAAGGATGGCCCTGCAGTTTCACAGAGAGGAGAAAGATTTAGTATATTTTTATATAGACTTAGTGTATTTTTATATTGCACTTAAGTATAATATGATTAGACAATAAATTCATGTGACATCGAAATTGAGGTGTCACTTTATCACTCTTCATGTGAGAGGTGCCACATAAATTATTACTTAATTAAAATATAATATAAAAATATATTAAATCTTTCTCCACAGAGAGATGGACAAAGAGAGGAAGCGGTTCATGTGCTGCGGCACACCATACCTGCCCATCCCATATTACTAACTTTTTCCCCCATAATCCACAATCTAGTCTGGTGTTAGATGACATAAGCATGATAAGATTTTGACACATGCTCAAGTTTCTTTGGTAATAAAATAATTTGAGCAATACTTACTTCTTACATGTGGAGGAGTAGTAAAATTGACAAGTAATAAAATTATCTATTTAAGATGAGATTGGTTTGCACACCCCGTCTCAACAAACAATGTTATTAAGTCCGATGCCATTCTCTATATAATTTATTAGTCACTCTTGAAGTTATTTGTCTCGTTTAATTATTTATTTGTCATATTTAACAATTAAGTGTCACAAATAAGTTCTATAATAACTAAGAATGACAAATAAAATCTATGCAAAGATTAAATCTACTAAAAAGTGACGGGACTTGATGTTACGTCGATGAGCCAATCATTTTCAAAACATGTCATTTTTCTACCCATCCACAACGAGTTGACTCTCATGCCAACTCTACCACAACTCGCCCAGATTAACATCCATCGTTAACATATACCAACTCTACCACAACTCGCCCAAATTAACATCCATCGTTGACATATACCAACTCTACCATAACTCGCCCTGATTAACATCCATCGTTAACATATACAAATCAATTGTGAATAGGGCTACGGGTCGGGTTCGGAACCGAAAACACAGATTTCGATTCCGATAAAATCGGAATGGTTAATTCCGATTCCGCTCCGATTCCGATAACATTACCAGAACCGAAATTCCGATAAACTAAGGTGTTTACCATAGTTTTACCTTTTAAATTTATGGATAATTTATCAGAAAAACTGATATCGATTCCGATTCCGATTATTTTTCAATTCCGATAACTTATCGGAATATCCGATTCCGATAAATTATCGGTATCATTTTTCAATTCTAAAACTGATAATTTTTATCGGAATCGGGTCGAAATATCAGAATATCGGATTCCGTTTACACCCTAACTGTGAAGGTTAGACTCTAGATGATCCTATCTTTCAACGAACCTTAGGGTGTCCCTGTGCACATTGAATCATAGATTCATCTAAACTCATGGTTTGAACTGTGAAGAATTTTCATGAGTTATTGAAATCTGCCACCATCAAAATTCTCAAGAGGTGGGCACGCAGAGCCCCGGCGCACAGGATCTTCCCTTGCTAACGACTGTCCGAGCAACAGCTGAGCTGCTGCCTTCGACCTAGGGTTGCAAACGAGCCAATACACTCGACAAGTAGTTCGAAGCTCGACTCGATAAAAGCTCGATTCTACTCGTTTATTAGACTAACGAGCCGAGCTTGAACAGAAAAATAAGCTCGATTCATAAACGAGCAGAGTTTGAACAGATGTATGCTCGACTCGATTACGTTTGCGAGCAGCTCGTTAAGATACTCGATAAAATACTCGTTAAGATACTCGATAAATTACTCATTAATATACTCAAATTTATACTCATTAATATACTCAAATATAATAAATATGATAATATAAATATATTTCTTTATTTTTATAAAATCATTGTTAAAGTATAAACTATTTAAGAATGTAAAAGATTTAAAGACTAAATGCCAAAGATATATATACAAATCATATAAATAAGATATATACATAAATAAGATATATACATAAATCTTATGTTTAACTTAGATGTTCTTATATACATATGAGGTAAATTGGGGGTTTAAAAGTCAAAACTAAAAAGGTTTTTGGGTACCAGGGTGGCGATTGGGGAAAACATCTTTTCCCCTCCGCCACCATCTCTTCCGGCGCCGTTCACGTGTGCAGTGGCCCGGACCTCCTACCGGCGACGCTCTCCTGAACTAGCCCACAGTGAGTGGCGCAGGAGGCCTCCGACACGGTGACACCCGCAGTCCCCGCCTCTCCATGGAGGCCCTCAAGAGCGGGCTTTGCAGGGAAAGCAGGGTGGCCGCCGGCCCCGCCGCCAAGTCCTGGGAGGTCAAAGAAGGGATGCCTGCCCGGCGTGGATGCGGTCGGACGCCACCTTGCCCTCCCGGAGGTCGACGACCAGCTCGTGGGTCACGCCGTCGGCTCCCACGGTCCACCCCGCCCCACCCTTCCATTTGCCTGCCATGGCCGGCAAAGTATCCCATATCGGATACGAGGTTTAATCGGGGTATTTAGTCTTTATAAAATGACCCCAGCCGCGTTGAAAACTTCGTACAAAAATTTCTCACCCAGCACCTGTTTGAGCGAGCACGAGTTCGAATGAGTTAATCGGGCGGCTTAACGAGCCGAGTTCGAACATGAAAATTTTTTAACGAGCCGAGCTCGAACAGATGTTGTGAAAGCTCGCGAGTATCGAGCTCGAGTCTGAACATAATATGAAGTGTGCGAGCCGAACTCGAGCAGAGTGATACTCGACTCGGCTCGGATCGTTTGCAGCCCTCGACCTCCCACCGTCCAAAGCACAAAGGTCCAAAACACAAAGGGAGACGCAATCCCAGCCGCTAGATCAAAATCGTGCGGCCGCCCACAGCCCCAGCAGGGAGCTAAGTCCAAGTCCTCTCCCGTTGGAGAACCCATCCAAACCTAACGCCACCGAGCAGGCAAGTACTCTGCTCACAACCTCAGCAGCTCACAGACAGCGTTAAACTCTCACAGTGAAAAAGTAGAGAAAGTTAAACAAGTTGGTATGCATAAATTTAAAAAGAAAGTACTCTAAAATTTTTAGTTATATACACAAAAGTGAGATTTTTAAAAAATAATTACGCAAATATATTCAGATCTAACATATTTATAATTTATGTCTCTCACTTATACTGATTCAATATAATTTATATATTTTTTCTGCGACTTATATATTTTCTCTACAACTTACATAATTTTAATGTAACTTACATTGATTTAGTATAACTTACACATATAAAAAATATATAAGTTACACTGAATTAGTATATGATACATATGTGTGTAAGTCACACCAAATTAGTGTAAGCTACAAAGAAAAATGTAAGGGGGTAGAGAAATTATATAAATTATACTGGATCGATGTAAGTAGAAGACATATATTTATAAATATGTTTGATTACGGATATATTTGTGTAATTATTTTTAAAATAAAATTATTTAAAAAATTTCCAAACGAGAATCTCCCGATATTTTTTCTCCTTGTATACATAAAAATAGATATATTAAAAATTACATCTTTTTTTATTGTATTAAATATTTTGCCCCGGGTGACACCATGAACTCTCGCTCAGTCCTCCCCCTTGCTGTCGTACGGAGAGCTCTGAGATCCTTTCCCCAGCTGCTGCTGCTGCTGCTGCTCCGCCGCGCCCTCGGGCCGTCCGCGGCGGCGCACCCGCGTCATCTTTTACCCACCCGCCACCCTCCCCGCCTGCTGTTCGGTGCAACGGCACCACCTGCACCACCAGTAAAACTTCATCTTTTTCCACTCGAGGACAGACCCCATCAGACCGGGGAGAGTCCCCACCTCCTCCGACCCACCACCACCGCCATTTGTGTTCCCCTCCCCCCCCCCGCGGACTCGCCATCATCGCGGTCATCGGCGTCCACATCATTCCCCTATCTCCATCGATCCCTGCTGGTCCGTCCTCTGTTAGATCCACCGGCCCATTCCCGGGGGTTGCTTCGCCCTCACTTCGTACCCACCTCTCTCTCTATCTACGTTAAAGGCTTTCTCACTCTATTTTGGCCGCTGCCCACCTCACCAAAGCAGCGTAAAAGCAGGTTAGGCAGGAGGACATTAACGCAGGAGCAATAAAAATGGCTGCTTTTTCAGGTTGAAGCCTCAGCCGGGTGCCCTCGGTGGGGGGAACCCACCCCGTCAGGGGAGAATCTTGTGCTTCCCCACTTTCACCCTGCTGCCGTCCTCGGCTCTGTCCTGCCCTCTTCCACCTCCCTACCCCCCGTTGCTCGTCCTTCGCCGGAGAGGTGCGATCTCTTCTCCGGTTAGGGGGATGCAGCAGTGGAGGCCGGAGGCGCCGACCATGACCTTCGACGAGGTGTCCATGGAGAGGAGCAAGAGCTTCGTCAAGGCCTTGCAGGTGAGGCCTCCGTCTCCTGCTTCCTAGATCTGAGTAGAGTTAGCTCCCTTTTGGGAGCCTCGCCTGGGTCCGATCCACTTTGGGAGGAGCGTCTGTGAACAGGATTTCTTGCTGCCACCGTCCTTAGGGAAGCTCTGGTTGGAGTTTCCATGGAATTTGGGGAACTTCATGAACAAGAAGATCCTGACATCCGGGGATCAAGAGAATCTTCAGGAAATCCAGCTAGATTGTTGTGCAAGTTAATGCTGGAAGTTTGTCTTTATTTTTTGGTTTTTGGATTATGTGGATATTAAATCCATGTCTTCCAACCTGTACAAGAAATTTTCACTTGGTTGATGCTTTTCCCTCCTTGTTTTGTTTTTCTTTTGTGGCTTTTGTTCCTTCTGCATTTGTGATCTTAGGATCCAAGACTTGCATTTGATTGCATTTGGATCTGAGGATCCAAGACTTGCATTTGATTGATGATTGCATAACTGGCTGGTTGCAGGAACTGAAGAACCTTAGGCCGCAACTCTACTCGGCTGCTGAGTACTGTGAGAATCTTATCTTCACAATGAGCAGAAACAGATGTAAGCTTTCCCGGCCTGACAAATTTTGTTTGAAATAGCTGCTCCATTATCAATCTAGAGATTCAAAAAGCCGGTGCTTATTCTTTTAGGGTAGATCATGTAAAACATATTTGTAGCTTTATCATGGAATGCGCTTCAGTCTCTGAACAAAGTCCACGTACCTAGAAAAGAATGGAGGAAAAGAGTCATGATGTTTTTTAGTTACTTTATTCTGAATGGATCAGAGGATCCATTGGTGAACCTCTTTAATCTACAAAATAACCAAAAGGTGGGGTGTGATGAAAGATCGGATTAGTAATCATGGATTAGGGCCACAGAAACAAGATTAATAGTAAAACAATTTGCAAGCCAATTTTCGAACTTCTCAGTTCTCGTTCAGTGTTGTCTGAAGAAACAAGATTGAGGCATCAATTGCCATCCATGTGCCAATGATGAGAGCTGTCCTTGATGGTTTAATGAGAGAAAAGTTATATCTGTTTAGTTTAATTTTTCAACTTCATCTCCTTGGCAAAGTACTAATTTACCCTGTGCTTGTAAATAATTCCCCCACCTTCAAGCAAGTGGCTTCCTTTAGGTCATTAGGCAGTTATTTTGGAGAGACTTAATCCTGGTAGAATAATTAACTCCACCAATATGTGACTGACAACTCCAACTTTGACACAGAATTCAGGGTTATGCCAAAACAAGGAAGCTTCTACAGTTTTTTCAATTTTTTCATAACTCCAGTTCCACTCTGCTGTCAGGGTATTGGATAACTTGAAGGATTATGCTGTTCGAGCACTCGTCAATGCTGTCGATCACCTTGGCACTGTTGCCTACAAGTTGACTGATCTTTTTGAGCAACAAACAGCAGATGTATCAACAGTAGAGCTTAAGGTTTCATATTTGAACCAGGTAAACTATTTGTTGAACAAGCTTGTGTACAAGGGACTTTGCACAAACATAGGTCTGAGATTGAGTGGAACATATTCAATGTAAACTAATAACCTTTTGTGTCAATTTTAGCAACTTCTCGCTTGCCAAAGCTATGTAGATAAGGACAGTCTCCGACAGCAACAGTTGCTCCCCAACTGCCCAAGACATCACAAGCATTACATATTACCAAGTATGCCTGAAATGCCAAATTAAGTTTTCTATGAAGTGTGGGATTCTGTTGTGAGAGGATAAATTGACTTCTTATTTCTGTTTAACGTGCAAGTCAGATTCCGCCATCAAAGGACTGCATAACCCTGGACAAACAAAAGCACAACTTCATCCGCCAGGTACCCCTGATTGTCTTTTGTCCGACTGAAACATCATTTTGGGTTCTTTATATTGCTGCAGTACAACATTTATTGGACTTTTAACTATTTTCAAGGTGCGCCTGTGTCTAAAACACTTTTATGGCATCTTGCTGCTGAATCCAACTCTGCGCGAAACGAAGCCTCTGCTACACCATCGAGGCAAGTTTCTAAAACTTAATTTCACTTGCATGTTTGTCTTGCAGCATTCATACATGCCAATGAGACTGATCTCAATGTACTTGCATCTTTTTTTATTTATCATGAATCTTGTAGGACCGAAGATCCTAAAACTACCCCTGACCTCTTTCGTCTGGCCGGTATTCTTCATCACTGTGTTATCTGACTACTTCTGATTTCTTTCATTTTTGGTTTGTCTCTTTGAATTATTAACATAAATTATCGTATGAAGCAGATCCTGAAGGAAGTCCTCTGCCATATTCCTTAGCGGAGCATATTCAGTCGTCCATCGGAGCTCCCGCTTCCGACATGGCTCGCCACACACTCATTGGGAAGGTAATAAGCAAAAGCAACAATGAAAGAGATAGATGTTAAGGGGAACATTCTCCCCCTCCATTTCTTAAAGAGTTTGAATTCCTACTCCTTTGGATAGACTTCCAATTCTAAGATTCATTGTCTACCAAGAAAATTGTTGGTAGAAACTCACCCCCAAAACTTAGGTGTTGAGGGGAGGAAGGCCACACTATATAAGCACAAGTCCTTCTTTGAATTGTCCGATGTGGGAGAATTTCAACATGCCCCCGCACGTGCCGGCCCTATATAGGGCAAAGGTCACGTGAATATTAATAAGGAATGACATGGGACCCATAATTGGGATGGAAACTGCTTTGATACCATGTAGAAGTTCACCCCCAAAACCTAGGTGTTGAGGCGAGGAAAGCCACACCATATAAACACAAGCCCATTTTTCGAATTGTCCTACTCATAATCATTGTAAAAGTATATGAAGTTATAAGGGTATTTATTTCCGGAGGAATATTTATATGTTCTCCCACATGAGGACAGCTTAGACATGAGTTGTCTCAAATAATAGGTTACCCTTTTCCATAAAAACTTGTATTTCTTTCATCTGTAGACATTATTCCTTGTTGGTTGTGGACTCGTGGTTAATCTCTTCAATCCTAGGTTCAGTAATTCCCCCCTGGTTTCTCTGCAAAGTTAAAACTGGTTCCTTACCATGTGTGTGCACTCTTACATTAATTCTTACCATGAACGGCTGAACCATTTTTCTTCATCTGCTGTACCATAACTTCTCCTTTCCTGGGCAGGACACCCTGGAGGTGCAGAAACATTTATCGGGATTCAAGTCCTTCGATAACTCAGGACGAAGACAAATTATCCGGCCACCTGCTCGCACTAAGAGCATGCTGTCGGCGTTTTTTGCCAAGAACAAATACCCAAAGCAGAAAAGGGCCCTTGTACTATAATGTAATGTCCTAAAAGATAAAACTTGGATTTTTAATTGTTTCTCAGAAGCAGGCTGGACTTTCAACTTCCTCTGGTCTGATTTTAAGATCTTTCCCTTCAGTACTACATATGTACATCTTTTCCCCTCTTTTTGGTGTTTTTTTTTCCCCCTCTTCCTGTGTTAAGGGTGGCCTAATACTTTTGTGTGGTTGGCCCCTGCTATCATTGTACTGGCTTGTGCATGTGTGCATTCTGGGGCCAACACTGTCAGTGAAATCATGGAGGGCTGACTGGGATGAACTGTGAAGAAGGGCTTTTTATGCATCATATAGGGGAGACTGACATGGATTTCAGGTCAGGTCAGGCTTTTATGCACCTGTCGTACCTTATTGATCAAAAGGAAGATATTGAAGCTGCGATGAAAAAGAAAAAGAGGGTTTTTTTTTTGCCTCCTCTTGTTCTGAAACACATTTGGCGAAAGTTCTCTTCGAAAGTTACATTCTTTTTTCTTTTTCGGGTAAAATCATAAAAATATGGATAACAAGCTATGATGATCATAAGATTTTTGTTGATTTCAAAGGTCAAAACTTTCTCTAAAGACATGTTTGGTATTTGGATAGATTGGAGATAGAGTGAGAATATCTTTAAAATAGTGAAGATATTTTTAAATTTTTTAAGATATCCTCATTTTATCTCCGATCTATCCAAATTTTAAACATGTTCTAAGAGTTTCTGTAGTTCATAATTTTATAGATGCATGAGAGTCTCCCTTGAGGAGGCAAATATTCCAAAGGCATAAACAGCCCAGACAAATGCACATGTACACAAAAAAACAGCTGGATGTTGACATCAAAACGAATCTGATCTGTATACACATAACACCATTCTTTCCATCTCACCGATGTAGTTGTTCTACTTCCAATGTAAGTACGAGCTCATATATGTAATCTCCACCACCTGCTTGTCTTTTCTCCCAGATCTTTTTTTTCCTCCCATCACTTTGCTTTCTTCTGCAATCAAACATATTCTAAACATTGGGCGGACAAGAAAGATTGGTGTAAGAAGGGGCAATCACGTGACTGTCCTAAGGCATTGGATTGTATCACTATTGAGCCCAGTAATTCTTATTAATTCCGAGTTGGTGGCAACTAAAATCTACTCAGATTTAGGCATTGTTTGGTAACATTTTTAGGGATTTCACTTTTTGAAATCTCAAATCTTCTAAAAAAACTCCCTTACACCAACTTTTAAAGCCCAAAATTTAACACATCATCTTTACACTTTTTCTCTCTCTATCTCGCTCCTCTCTCTTAAAATTTATTTTTACACAATCCAAAATTCATTTTACTTGTTTGATAACTAGAAGGAGAAAAAGTAAATTTGCAATCATTAAAAGTGCTACCAAACACTTTTAAATGATTGAAATCTATATTTTAAAAGTGTTACCAAACAATGTCTTAAGTGAGCTACTCTAGAAACTACTGATTAGTTATCAATCACATCAACTAAAGATGGGGAGAAAGATGTAATTTGATCCCTCTGATTAGACCATGATACTTTCATTTCTCTCTCTGTTGAATACCCTACGTGCCATCATCAGCGAAATTAAGCTCATCTGTAATGAGCACTCCACTGAAATAGTCATCATGATAGAATGAAAGATGCATTCTAGATACTAATCGTAGAATGAACCATGGAAGGCAGAATCGGCCGGATCGGATCGGAATCGGCCATGACCGATCTAGGCCGATTCCTCCGATTCTAGCTGATTCTGCTTGGGAATCGGCCAGATCGGATCGGGCCTGGGCGATCCCGATCTGATTTCGATCCTGCCTTCCATGGAATGAACACATGAATTGTTGCATGACATGCTAAGGAAAATTACTGACCAAATTGGAAAAAAACTTGACTATAAATGGACTTTCAAGGACACCTCAAAAATTCATTACATCACTCTCACTTCCGGGTAGAAAATCCAAGCCACAAAAGGAGGGGGGGGGGGGGTATCTGAGGAGATAGGCTGCACTTATTTTCACATCACCATGAGCAAATATGATTGTGAATAAACCAGCTGCCAGGGCAACATTGACAGATCTCTTTAGTACCTCCGGCGCATTGGGGCCACATCAGGGCCGCCTTTCCTCATCATCGCTACAAATTCATCATAGTTAATCCTTCCATCCTGCATTATTTACAACAGAAACAATAAGATGTAAGATCATGTGACTGAGAATTTGCACATAGGCTCTCACTCTGACCACCCCGTATATTGCACCAAAATTTATGCCTCCCTGTCTCAATCTTATAGGACTATGACAGTAATACATCATTTATGTTATTGAGAATGTAGTAGTTCTGAAGCTTTCTTTAGAAAAAAGACACCGAGAGGATTTTGATTGCAAGTTACCTCTTCCTAGAAAGGAACTATGTTTTTTAGCAAAGGACAAGTTAATAAAACAGATGTCAAGAATCAGCCAGTTAACCTGATTGAAAGACCAGATTACTGATTAAAATAAGAACAAAGAAGGGATAAGCAATGTTTACATTGTCCGTGTCAACTTCAGTGATTATCTCCTTGATAGTCTTTTCATCTCCCATGTTATACTTTTTAAGGGCCTGCTCCAGTTCATCCTTCGTGATGTACCTGTGGATGAAAAGAAAATGAAAACGTCTGAAGCTAATAAGAGAAAGTTTACACTTTTGGACTTCCTTAGAGGGTGAAACTTACCCGCTCTTGTCCCGGTCAAAATACTCAAATGCCATGTAGAGATGTCCCTCTCTCTCCATTCTATTCATGTGCATTGTAGCTGTTATGAACTCAATATAATCAATAGCCCCGTTTCCATCTACATCAGCCTGTAATGACAGAAGAATTGTCCTGATCATGGAGAAGATTCAAAATGCTAAACCTAACAAGTAAACTTCTGGGGAGAATTTTAAGAGCAACTCAGCAGGAAATGAACGGTAAAGATCATACCGCCTCCATCAACTGCTGCACTTCTGGCTCGGAAAGCTTGGTGCCCAGTTTATGTAGGCCAGCTTTTAATTCATCATAGGTAATTGTTCCACTGTTATCAGTGTCTATAGATTTAAACATCTCTTTCAGACCAACAATTTCTTCCTCCGAGAGATGTTCAGCAATTACCTATAAGAAAAACAAAACTCAAATGTTAGTATAAACCTTTGACCTGCAGCAGGAATATATAATTATCATAACACCATCAAAGACTCATCTCAATTGCCAAGATTACACAGTAACATGAAAAATCACAAGTCAAAAAAACAAATATACAAACCTTCAAAGCTACTTTCTTAAGCTTGTTCATAGCTCTGAATTGCTTCATTCTAGTCAGTACTGTAATATCAATTGGGTTATCAGATGCCTCTCCATCTTCTCTCATCCAAGAATGATCTGCATATTTTTTTTAAAGAAGAATTTAGTCAAGAGAACCATAAAGGATTTTGGAGCACAACAGAAACAATTAGTTCAATCTCATGCTTAGTTCGTGGAGTAGAATGAGAAGTATGTTTCAACAGTAATACAGAGCACATCAGGTCACTTCAGCCTATGAAACTAATATCATGTAATATTCTTTAAATATTTACAACAAACACAAGGTCCCAGAGTCCCTGTCGACTATCCAAGTTACTCATTCTCCTTGACTAGAGGTATAAACATTCAATGATTCTGGTGTTTCGGGGTTACAATATGACACTCATACCAGATCCCTTTTACATGTCTTTATGTGTATGGATGTGTGTGCCTGTGTGCATGCTAGCACATGCATGTGTGCTTGTCAAGTCAACCACATAAAACATAAACCGTGAGCCGTATCTTGTATAGTAACTTGAGCAGGGAATAAGACATAAAATTGTTTATTCATGTATTCAGTAATCTGTGCTTACTCAAAACCTCAATTGCAGTAAGCCGTTCCTTAGGATCTGCCCTTAGCATCTTCTTCACTAGATCTTTGGCAGAATTGGAAATTGATGGCCATGGATTGGATGAGAAATCAATGTGACCATGTAAAATAGTATCAAATATCCCCTGCTCGTTCTCTGTCAGATGGGTGAAGAAAGAGAGAGAGAGAGAGAGAGAGAGTTAATAACATATGAAGCTAACAAGGTTCATGGAGATATCAAGTAACTGTTTCATTATATGTCAAATGAACCTGCCCAAAAAGGTGGAACTCCAGAAAGAAGAATATAGAGTATCACTCCAGCACTCCAAACATCAGCTTCGGCACTATAGTGCCGTCGAAGGACTTCAGGTGCCACATAATATGCACTTCCTACTAGGTCTCTAAATACTTCTCCTGCATTCATGAAACAACTTTATTTTGGTAATTGAAATGAGATGCTGACATCAAAAACTAGAGTACAGCTAGGCCACCTTCACATAGCAAGGTAAACCTCATAGTAAATAATACAGATATGGAAAAAGTGAACAATGAAATTTACATGCATGTTGACGAACAAATAATGATAAAACCAATTAAGAGAAAAAAGCTAGTATATGGAACAAAAATGATTAAATGTCATTTGAAACCGGGTTTCTCTGTGTTTATGACTAGTGACAAACTGGATACGTGATGGCATACAGACATTCTCTATAAAAGCTGAATGCAAAAGACATAAACAACATGTGAAAGTATCAGTCACTTGATGATGTAATCCATTATACCATATGAGCTATAAAAATCTGTATTTTGAGTTTTGTAGGATCAATAATGGATAATTAGATTAAAACCCCAAAAGATATGGCGTTTTACAGTAAACACCATATAGTTTCCTATCCCCTGTAGCAAGTCATATTCTGTCATTATAGCTCTACTTGTCATTTGCTTAACTTCCATGGATGAGTTGAGAGAGGAAATAAGACTAATCAGCCTTATTAAGCCCCTTCACATAATTAAAATGGCTACACATATACCCCTTGTATCTTTCTTAGTCTCCTGTTATCCCCAAAAACCTTATATTCTAAACTTGAACTAGGTTTCAAATGAAATATTTCTTTGATTTCTAAGTACTGGATATAGAGGGATATGGTTGAGACAGCAACATTAAATATGAGGATATTCATGATGATATAAGCAATGACAGGTATACAGGATAGTAGAATAAATGATCAGGTTTCATATGTAATTATCCCAACCAATAAAAAAGTCAAATCTGTTCCTAGTGTAGTTATATTAGTCAACGGCAGTCTCTGACTATTTCTTTCCTCTAAAGAAAAACCAAAGGAAATTGTATGAAGAGTTCCGGGTGTTATGTCAATGCATGACATATGGATTCTTGCTTCTTCCCTTTTCCTTGCAGAATGCATCTTTTTCAACAAAAACAAACATCAAGAGTACCATAGCATTTCCAAAAGAAAGCTTGCTGAAAGGTGCATAAAAGGAACCACGAACTTCTGTGTTATACAAAGAAATAAAGTCAACAGTCTACAATGTATGCCCTTCTAGCGGATGCCTTATGCACACTACAGTGAGAATCAATCATCCTGGAGCCCAAGTATTATTAACTTACAGGTAAAATAAAGGACTAATTTGAAAACAAGTTAAACTCCCTCATCCACTAGAAGTTTCCTACCAACAGGAAAGAAAGGAATCTATGGTTGTTTTCTTGACAAATTTATACAGAACCCAAAAGTATTAACATTTTGTCCCTTTTCTGCTTAGGGATCACTTTGGTACTGTAACAAAGTGATTATAAAGATGTAGATGCATGTTGAATGCAACATTGCCTATACCATGAAAGTCAACAAAAAAACTAAGCATCCATAAGAGAAGAGAAAAGTGAAAATAAGAGGTCCAATAAAATCCATGTTAAACAATTGTAAAAATGCTTAGTATACATCCTAATATGCAAATATGTTCTACCTACGTCAGTACAGGTCCCCATGATCAAAAGTTCTCTACAAGTTGGACCTGTAGCCAAAACTGCTGGTGCTGTCACATTTCTCAGGAGGATCCACACACTCAAAATTGTACACATCATTGGGACTGCACAAGGTCATTCACGGTAATCACCAACTTGCAAGAAGGCCAACTATGATTCAGCTGTGGTATACAGATGCAATCACACAATCATTCCTGTCAGTTGAGTCTCTTGATGATTTTGATGACAACAATCTATTGTTGTTGATCTGATAATCTCCAAGTTGTGATCACAAAAAATGGTTATTTCTTGAAGTTGAGAAGGCCAGTGATTGAATAGAATGATGGTCATGTGGCATGAAAACACAATATTCAAATGATCTAAGTTCTGAGAAAAACAGGGCTTAGGTTGACCTACAGGTATAAGTACAGGTCAACCTATCGCACCCCAAAAGCAACCTTGTGTTTGCAAGTACAGGACAGGTCGACCAAAAACAGACTGCAAGTCAACTTAAACATTCCAGAGAACATTCTGTGTTGCAGGATTCAGTGTATTCGACCTAAACAATGCAGGTAGACCGAAATTGTTACCAGAAATTTCCTATCATTGTGGTCTTCTCTTAGGTCAACCTATGAAAAGGTATAGGTCAACTGATTACGGTTACACAGGGAATCTTCGAGCGCGTGCCATCCACGTGAGATCATTACGCCCATCCTTATCCACATCTCTTATATAAATGAGGTCTCTCTCTCTCAAAAAGATATGGGAGAACATTTCAAGAGGTTCTAGAGGGTTCTGCCCCTTTCCATCCCTGCTTTTCTCATTTTTGTGTTCTTCATGGCTGTGAATGCAGATTTTTTGTGTGAATGGGCAATGATCAAAGGAGTTCTTGATGGATGCTCGAAGAATATCATCTGAAGCTATGACAGAAGTTTTCTGGACGAGATTTGAAGTTGTTCTTGACGAGTTTTGAGTCCACTTCGACAGGGGGAGTAGAGATCTACAATTGGGCTATATTCTTCTCTCATTTTCTTTGTAGTTGAGCTTAATGTGTTAGATCTTGTTTTGAGCGAACCTGTGTGTGAACATTTATTATGTGTGTGTGTTTGATGCTAAGGCATCGATTGGGGTGCGTGGTCACTCCATGTGTGTGTGTGTGTGTGGTGTGTGTGTGTGTGTGTGTGGTGGGGGAGGGGAGGGGGTTCCAAGGAAGGTAGTGGATTATCCTCACACACCATGGGGAGTGGATGTAAGTCTCACATGGGTGGGACTGAACCACTTTAAATCTTGCAATCTCTTGGTGGTTTGATCCTTTTCTTCTACCCTCATTCACTGTCTTTAAGAGAAGTACACTTGCATTTGTAATCTAGGGTTTTTTAAATCGAATTTGGGGCAAACTCAATTAGCCCCACCCCCCCACCCCTTCTTGGTTTGCCAGTACTTTGGGACTTCACTATCCACAAGGAATTGCCATGTTAATTAGATTTCTTATCATTCAACTAATTGGAAGGCGTATCCACCAGATGTCTTAAGTACATTTTGAACAGCATACAGCCACTTGAAGATAAACCAAAACCCAAGTCATTAAACAAAGGTAGAATAACTGCTATAAAAACACCATCTACTTAGGCAAAAGAACAAAAGAAAGCATAATCAGCTGTTCTTGACAAGACAAGGTGGTTTACTAATGTTAATAATGTCATACCATAAGTGAGATGATGGAGGTAGAAAAAAGAAAACAGGATATTTGGTATGATATCTGAAATGAAGAAACTGTGCAAGAATTCAGATTGTGCCAGGACCAGAAATATTTAACCCGTGAATTGTAGTTACAGAGACGACTCAACTTCTGTTTGCTAAGAAGAAACACAGGAACAAAGTAGACGAGGTTGCAGATTTGTTCCTCAAGGCCAACTCTTTTAACATGCTAGTGATTGTCACTATCATAAACAAACGGGAAAGGCATTACTGCACCTCCCCTACACACTTTGATGCTTTCGGAGAAAAGAGAGGTGCTTTGCAACTCCAATATATTCCTTTATAAGTGTATCCAGATCCTCTACTTCACTAGGCATTCTACTGCAAAGACAGCGAAGCCAGAACTTTTCAGGGTTATCCCAAGTTTCCAACTTCTACGTCTTTGAAAGCGTCCTCAATCAAGCTACAGAATTAGTACGAGACCGAACAATCCCTCGAGGAAAAACCAAATAAATTTTATCCATTCTGTCCATCCTTTTAAGTTTTCCCAATTGCCTACGGGATAAGAAAGGGAATCAAACCTACTGTTTCAGTAGAATCTCCTGTACCATACTCAGTTAGAGAGCTCCAGATGATGAATAACTGACTTGCCCATGAACCCGATTGAAACAAATCAATCTACAGTCAGCAGCACGATGCAGACTGGAATCTTACCAGGTTTGAAGAACACGGACAGCCCGAAATCGGTGGCTTTGAGCGGTGAATCTTCCTTCTTACTCAGGAAGAGAAAGTTCTCCGGCTTGAGGTCCCGGTGCATGACCCCCATCGAGTGGCAGTTGTGCACGACGGTCACGATCTCCCTGAACAGCGCCGCCGCCGCCCGCTCGGAGTAGTGCCCCTTGGCGATGATGCGGTCGAAGAGCTCCCCGCCTGCGCACAGCTCCATCACCAGGTTCACGGAGGCCCTGTCCTCGTACGCCCCCTTGAGCTCCACGATGTTGCGGTGCCCCGTCAGGTGGTGCATGATCTGCACCTCCCGCCGCACGTCCTCCAGATCGTCCCGCGTGACCAGCTTCCGCGTCGCGATGGACTTGCAGGCGGACACCTCCCTGGTCACCTTGTGGGTGACCAGGTACGTGACCCCAAACTGCCCCCGGCCGAGCTCCCGTCCGAACTCGTAGAGAGATCGCACGTCCTCCATCGGGCGGCCGAGGACGCGCCCAACGTTGGAGAAGAGCGAGGAGTGGAGCCGAGGCGGCGCTAGTTCGTCCGGCTGATGCGAGGCTGTTGCCGGAGTTGCTGGTGGTGGTGCTGCTGCTGTGGGTGGTGGTGGTGGTTCAGAGGCGGGTTTAGAGGAGGGCCGGGAGTCGTGTTCATCGGCGGGGGGAGGAGGCGGTCCTCCGCCGGGGCGGGGGTGGTCGCCGTCGTAGGGGGAGGGCAGGCCATTGCAGTTGCCCATGGCGGGGCGGAGTTTGTGGAGGGCGGCGGCCGGGTCGTCGTAGCGGAGGGAGCGAGGTCAGCGGGTTGGAAGTGTGTCTGTGTCGGGAAGGGGGTTGGGGGAGGAGAGTGGAAATGGCGGTATAAATCTCCGCGGAGAAGTATAGATTAAGTTGGACTGTCGTCAGGCTGCATCTAATTGGCCTCACGTGGGGGCGGGGGGCCCGACCGGGCAGACGCGGAGGGCCAAGAAGAGGAAACTGGGTGCTCCGCGGCGGCTTTTACGCACTTGACACCGTTTGATACGGGAGTGGAGGTACGGACGGATCAAGATACTGATCCCACGCGCGGCGGCGCAACGCGCCCGAAAGGAACAACGGTACTGAAATTTTGTATGGGAAATAATTCGCAATTTAAGTCACAAAATTTAAACTGGATATATATAAAAACAAACTTTCCAGTTTGCACTCGGCAAGAGAGATGTGTGCGTTAATTTTGGTAAGGTGTAATATTTTAAAATTTTATATATTTTAACAAAAACAATAATATTGATAATAAGATAATTGAATAATCCGATAAATTTGAATATAATTTTGATTTCGATAACGAAATCAGAATCAATTACTTCAAAATTGTCGGAGTCATAATCGAAACTCAAAATTATTTATCTAAGTCGGAATCGAAATCTATATTTTCGAATTCGGTTTCGATCCGTTTGTAACTCTACTATTCCCCCCTCTTCCGGCAAACTAATACCCACAATCTTAGCCAGCCAATGCCTCAAAACCTCTCAATTAGATGACCCAAATCCACAATAAGGAAAAGAGAGGGAGGAGTAGGAAGAGATAACGGTGCGGAGCAGCGATGAAAATGAAGACGAATGATGAGTATAGTATCGTGCCAACCATATCTAATACCGTGAATCTTCAAACACGATGCATCATAATCGTACCACAAATTTTTTTTTTTTGGTAACGAGAAATTCCGTCTCGTGCGATTTTGTGGACTCAGAAATTAATATTCGTGAACTCTAAGATCAGAATTTGACAGTTCCTACTTTCGTGTACCTTGGGTGGAAAGATACCAAAAGATAATTGAAAACAAATACATATTTACCCCCCCCCCCCCCCCCAAATTTGAGAGGATTTGCAATTCATAAAATTCCTAAATTTTTTAGAATTTCACTTTTCTAACTAATCTTCACATCTTTTTTTTACCAACATAAAGAACATATCAGTTGTAGTTTTATAGCGAAGAGAGAGAGAGAGAGAGAGAGAGAGAGAGAGAAGAGAGAGAGAGAGAGAGAGAGTTGGGGCCTTACTTTTGCAGATCCTAAAAATATCCTCTAGTGTCTCTCTTGATTCCATTTCTCCACCTCCCACATATTTTCTGGAGAAATATTTCTCCCAAAAAATATTTTTCCCAACACAAAGAAACATTTGCTGTGACATTTCGTTCCTTGCAAATTTTGGAAATTATAAACCCCCTTAAAAAGTACGAGATATGTTTGCGACATGTTTCGGACACAAAAAAAAATAGACCTTACAATCTTCAATAATATGAGGCAGCGAACCGTGACTTTGGTAGGTAACCAGTCATGCTCAAAAATAATTGGACAAAATATATTTTTTATTTTTTGCTTTCACTTTTTTATATATAGAAAATTTATTTCTTTTAATTGTGGAGTCCAATAACCCCCCCCCCCCCCCCCACCACCTCAAACCAAAGCGAGAGGGATTTGGTCTGTGAAGTGACGGTGCAAACGGACGTGGTGACGTGGTGTAGAGAGATCTTTGAACGTTGCATCCCAGAGTTGTCTTTGCTCGACCTGGCGCTGTCGCCTGTCGCATCGGAAATTAAAGCCAAACGACGGTGACCGGAAAGTGACGACCGCACCGCACCGGCCGCCGCCCCGGCACAAAAAAGCTGTCTTCTTCTTTATATTCTTCCAGATCTAAGTTTGTCCCGATTGGGTTTGCACTTTGCAGGAGACCGGTTGTTTTCTTTGCAAAGTTGGCTAAATCGGAAAATAGGGCGGAACTATATTTTTTTTATAGTTCGGTATTATATCGAGACTTATCATGGTGTATCAATCAGTAGTTTGGGAATTAAAAAATAGTTTTATTTTAAAAGATATTTATATAAATATAGTTAATTCTAATATATTTATGAATATATATGTCTCTCACTGACACCGATTCAATATAACTTACACATATGACTGTTAATGGATCGGAGTCAGAATCGAAAATGGATACATTGATTATTGAATAGTTTCAAGAGTAGTGTATATTGCTTGGCCGAGCAACACTAGCACTCACAGTGTGTTAGGCCTGCCGCTATCATAGTAGCGGGCCCCACACTAGTCTTGTGGGTGTTGGTACTATTCGGATGAGCAATGCGACTGAGCAATAATCTTTTATCTAATTTTAAATGTAAATTTAATAATATTTTTCGCTATCTCTTCTTCATCACGTATATTATAATGATCATTACTAAATGTAGTATGACAAAATCAAATTAATATGATAAAATTATATATAATTGTTGAGTAATAGATAGTCAATATATGTAGGTATGAATAATGTTAGAGAAAAAAATTATCATATATGATAGAATGAGATAGTGACCACTAACTAATAATTAAGACGTAGGTAGATGACATTTACATATAGATTGGAGGTGAGGAACATTGGGTTAAGCGATAGATATTCAACATATGTAAGTATGAATAATGTTAGAGAAAAAAATTATCATATATGATAGAATGAGATAGTGACCACTAACTAATAATTATGACATAGATAGATGACATTTACATATAGATTGGAGGTGAGGAACATTGAGTTCAAAATTTAAGAGTCAAAGTTTCTACATTAGGGAGCTTTATTATAAAAATAGCATATAATATATATTAAAAATGGAAAAAAAAGTGAATGAGAAATTGATGTTTCCGCTTTTGCATTATATAAGAATTCAAATATCTATTTTTACTTTTGTTAAGTTATTAGAAAGTTCTTTTCGAATTTCTGCATCCTATAAAAACTACGAAAATAAGTCGACTTGTCACATCTTGAGAATTACGCAGCGGATATTAATTCGAAGAATTCGAGTCGATATTCTGAGACGTGGACAGTCGGCAAATAAGCCTCTAGCTAGCGCACACTAAATGTATATCAACACAACATCACAATAGGGCCCATATGTTGAACTCAATATAAATTGTAATCAAATCTCAGCTTATTGTATTTCAAATAGAAACTATTACAGGACTAAGACTCAATAAAAGAAAGTACATAATACTTCTCACTTCCTGCTACATGTTCTAACTCTCAAAGCAAATTACTATAACTAGACTCATAGTTGGAACGCTCATCACTCGGACGCATTCCCATCCTCGACTTGCTCTTCCTCTTGAACTTCATAGTCACCTAGATGGGGTAAAAGTAGGGAATGAGCAAACTAGCCCAGTAGGATTTATATCTCAATGTGCGGGCAATGATATAAGTGATTAACATTTTAGAACTAGGCAAGTACAATGAATGATATGCAAGTACGAATAAAACTCGTTAAAACATGATATATAAAACAAGCTAGAGAGAGTGATTATGATAGAACGAGATTTGTGAACAAGATGATAAGATCGAACTAGCAATAGATCACTTTGTACAAGCACGCAAGAATTCACTTGATGTCAAGAACGCAAGATATCACTAATTGCATTAAATGCAGGATGGCCATATCACGCAAGCAAGCAAGCAAGATTTCACAAGCACGATCAAGTAACACTAATCCGGCACGTAGACACCAATGTACACCAAGAAAAGATCCATCAAGAATGTACACCAGGACACGTGTATGTGGTTATGTATCTATCATTCAACAAGCAAGAAAGTACTCCCAGCGCAGATGCAACGCCAGTAATCATTATACCCCATGGTTAACAGTATATCTATGACTCGCCGTCATTGGGGCTAAATTGGAGCCCTTGGACACACGCCGTGCCCTGTCAGCATCTCATGTAATTTTTAAATGTAGATACCCACAGTCATTAATAATGGCCAATGAGAGTTTCAAAACGTAGCATGTGTAATGTCATGTTCATGATGATGATGAGAAGAAGTAATAATTAAATTGAACATGATTTCATGAGAACAATGGTCAAGAGATAAATTCGGCAGCATAACGGTACAATTTATACTTTCGTTCAATCTTTACATTAATGGCTTTAGTCTAGTTTGTAAGTCACACTCACGAGATCAAGAAGAGAAAGGAAGTGCACGCTATCTCCAGGGAACTTCAATGGTACAACCAACTCGTCGGCCATGTGGGAATCCATGGTCAGAGGAGATTTACGGAGGCCTTGGTGAAAAGGTCGCTAGTCTACCGATTCGGAATGATCGGTAGAGAGTTTTCAATTTCCCAAAAAAAGGCTGCCTAAAAGTGCTAGTGTTGTAGTGCGGTACGCGTGTCTCAATTCACAACCATCGGTCTCAAACTCGCAGGAAGCACTAGACAATAAAACATGGAATAAAACTATGCACTTTAACTCATCATGGTTTGCCGATTTTATGATAACTCTTATCATTTAAACATGGAAGAACAGTAGGAAGATTAAATCACAAGAAACGTGAATGGATCATAACATTTAAGGAGCACTTAGAATAGCATTCATGTAATTAAAGCTTTTAAATAGGTTAATCAATTTTTAAGCCATTAAATAACAATCATGTAATGCTCAGACCCAAGACATGCAACTTACACAGTAAATATCATATTTAAACAGATCTTGGGTATAAGCGGAAAACTATGCATGAAAACACATGGTTTCAGGTAAGGTTCTGAGATTGCGACATGGGTTATAAGGAAGGCGACGGGGTCGTCAGATCAGGCAGGCAGAAGGCGGCATGGGTACTGTCGCAACCAGAACGCGACAGAGGTACTGTCGCGCTACCACCGACCCGACGATCGAATGCGAAATCGGGCCGTCGCGTTCACCGGGTCTGCGCCTGAGTCCGACAGGGATCTGACATGCTCTTGGTTCAGACTACCATGATTTGACACAGGGTGATATTCATGAACGCCTATATCTCTCTATATGCTAACCTTTAGACAAAACTTACAACATAGAAAATGTCGAGGACATCTATTGGAAGAACTTTTGTGTTGTGGGCTGGGTCTGAATCGGTCTCTAATTGCATGAAATACAGGAAGAAAGTGGGAAAGCCCTAAACATGCATGACTTCATGGCGACTTACATGTTAGACCTGTAACATGAGATCTACTGACATTTGGACAAAACATCTAACATAAAAATGACAAGGACAACTAGTATAAGAACTTTGTTGTTGGGGTTTTAACCTAATTCGGTCTTGAACCTTGTGAAAAACATGAATAAGTGAAAGTTAAATGCAACCAGAAAACGCAGTATCAATCACGGATCTATACGAAGTTTTATAACTCTCTAAATAATGAATTTAAGCAAAACATTTAACATGAAAGATGACCATATCGACTAATACAAGAACTTTCATGTTGGAGGCTTGACCTATTTCGGTCTTAAATCTCGAGAAAAACAGGAAGAACCTAAGGCTAACTGCAAACCCGAAACACAGTATTATGCATGACTCTCTTACGGGGTTCATAACTCTCTAACTAAAGAGTTTTAGACAAACGTTGAACATGAAAGATGATCGTGACTACAAGTAGAAGAACTTTGATGTTGATGATTCAGTCTAATTCGGTCTCAAATCGTGTGAATAATAAGAAGAACGGGAAAAGCTCTAACAGTGCGTGACTTTGGAAAAACGCTTATAATTCAAAATCTACTAAATGAAATTCGATGAAACCAGTGGGAAATGAAAGTTAACTTGATGCTCTACACATTGGTATAGGATATGTTAAGATTTGGCTCGAGAAAACCTACCTTTGGTCGACTTCAAGAGAGTGGTTTGTGCAGGTCGCAGCAGATGAGAAGGGGAAGAAGAACGGCTTCTTGTGGTCGTTCCACAGCTCCTCAGCCACCAAGAGCTCCTCCACACGACCCTAGCAAGTTCTAAATTCGTTCCTAAGGTTTGGGTGAAGAGTATTTAAGTAACCATGGTGTTTAGGAGTCCTATTATAACTAGGAAAAGAGGATTTCGGGATTGGCATGTTTGGTTTCCTATTTTTGATGATTTCCTCCTCCCTTTGAGTGTGTGAGGCATTAGGAAACCTCCCCTCATAGTTAGACACGAATTTTGGTTGCCATGAATGCATGATTGCATCCCAATTCAACTCTAATTGCCTCTTTTTAATTTCAGCTTATTTATGGTTACGAATTTCTATGTATTTTCTAGGTTCATTTGATTTTTGGGCCATATGTGGTCCATTGGCCCACTTATGATATTGGGTCATTATTATATATTGTTAGAAACATTTCTAACATATTTATTTAATTATGATTGCGTCGTATTTCCGTGTTAACGGTTTTCCGACTTGCTTCCTAATTTGGATAATCGGTCACCATAACTCTTAACCTAGTCCAAATGATTTTTATTTACCCAAATTTCTTGATGGGTCATTAGATGATATTATTTGAAGTCCATCTATGATTTTTATTTAATTTTCTAACTCATCCAAGTACGTGTGATAATGATTTTCCGACTTATTCATGAATTACGATAATAAGTCGCAAAACACTTTAAACTTAGCTAATCCTATTTTTATTGTCACAAAATTTTTTGTGAAACATTTAGTAATAATTTTTGGGGTTGATTTATAATTTTTACGGAATTTTCCGATGTGTTTTAGCACATACGATAATGATACGTATGTTTTAAATACTACGATATTATGAAAATTATTTATTTCTATTTATTTGAATTTTTATGTAATTAAAATTTTCGGAGTGCTACACGACTAAACGGAAATCGAAGATTCATTGACAACCTTACTTAATTTTCTCTACAATTTATATGATTTCAATGTAACTTATACTAGTTTACTGTAACTTACACACATATAAAAGTATTTAAATTACAGTGAATCGGTGTAAATTATAGAAAAAGAGTGTAAACTAACGAGAAAATATATAAATTATACTGAATCAATGTTAGTGTGAGGCATAGATTTATAAATATGTTAAAACTAAATATATTTGTGTAAATATTTTTAAAATAAAATTATTTTTAAAAATTCCCTAATTTAGTCTGAAAAATTTATAATTATAATTATAAAAAATAATGAAAAAAAGAAATAAATAATATACATAACAAACTATGTCGAAAACCGTCAAATTTATAGTACTATAGAGTATGACAGTGCCCCACCACCATACTCTGGTGGTTCACATGGAACGACTTTGATTGTTTTGTGATTATTTTATTTTGAAAAGGTAAATAGACTAAATCGGATATTAGTATCCCGAATAAATGTAGATATTCTCGGATAAATTTGTCCGACATGGTTACTGTATCCAACTGGTTATAAAAAATACGTACTAAAGAGAAAATTACATATTGTATTGGGGAGTGCAATTGAGTTGCACGTTCCGTATTCTTATTGGTCAGTATTGGGCGTGTGCAATGTGTTTACTTATGTATCGACCAATCACAGTGCGGATCCTCAAGTAACATTTTGTTCTAAGTTATTAATCTCTTAGAAGACCTTTATCTGTGGGTTTAGAGTTTTCAGATCAACTCGAGTAATGAGGTTCACCAGTACACTCTCAACGGGTGTACTTCATCCGAGCTATTTCACTACAAGAAAAAAAGTGTGAATAACGATCAAATTGTTTTGGTTACTAATCGGTCACCATTTTAAGATCGAATAATGATCGAAAATGTCAATCGCAAAATCGATCATTAAAACTTTTTTTCTTTGTAGTGTTTTTACCTTAAGTGCTGCACAATGAAGATGCAATTTTTCTCCATCGAAATAAGTTTTAAAATTATATTTTTTTTATTTGAATAGATTGGAGATAGAGTGAATATATTCCTAAAATTTTAGAGATATTCTCAAAATTTTGAAGATATCATCACTCTATCCTTAATCTATCAAAATACCAAACATAGCCTATTTAAGCTTCAAATTGTTCCTCTCCTTTAGCGATATCCGACTTTTAATTTGTATGTTGTGAATGACATCTCTCTTGTTAAATGGTACTTATCTGAAGTCTAATATGTATGGTCTCCTTTTACCCCTTTTCGCCTATGTTGGCGTTGCAGTCTTTGGCATCTCGATATGAGTTGTCATTTATTTATCTTTTATCTACGTTGAATGAAGCTTATCTTTCATTATCTAAAAAAAATAAGTGATACATGCACACGCATATGCAATAGGTGTTTCTCATTATAAGAAGAGAAAGATTTAATGCACTTTCATATTATACAAAAGTGTAATATGATTAGATATTAAATCCATGTGACACCTAATAATTAGGTTGTTATTTTATCACTTTTCATGTGAGAGGTGTCACATAAATTTAATGTCTAGTCATATTATACTTAAGTGCAATATAAAAGTACACTAAACTTTTCTCTTATAAGAATCGTTGATGAAGATCAATAGATGATGTCTATGTGTAAACTTTCTTCCAAAATGAGATGATAAATGCATCTTTGGTCAAGCAAGTGTTCGATTGTGTCATCCACTCTCATAAGTGAAGAGTTCGGTAGAGATGTCAATGGACCGGGTCTGAACCGGGCCTTGCTATACCCGGCCCAAGTCCGATTTTTTAAAAGTCGGGCCCGGCCCAGGCCCAGAGGTAGGCCCGGTATGGGTGGTTCGGCCCGGGCCCAGGAAAGCCCGTTAGGCCCCGCCTAGTCCGAAAAATATATTATTTTTATTTATATAATATATAATTTTAATATATCTACTATAATATCTATAAAAAATAATATATTTTTACTTATATCTATATTAACTTTTAATTTATAAAAGATTATATTTTTGAGTAAATTTATTATAGACAAAATAAATATAATTCTCTTTCTAAGTATAATTTTATGTTTAATATAAATCATATTTATATTTTTCGGGCCAAACAGGCCGAGCGTGCCGGGCCTCACAAAACTCAAGTCTGGTCCTATTTTTTTAGACCGGGCCAAAAAATTTAAACGAGCTCATTTTTTCGGCCCAAGCGCGGTTAAAACTGGGCCGGGCTTCCGGGTCTCCGAGCCGGCCCGACCCAATTGACACCCCTAGAATTCGGTTGTCATGTTGATAGCGAGACTTACTTATTTACGAGAACGAATAATATTTTGTCGAACATTTGGGTCGAGTATCAAGTAAAAAAAAGGTAAAATGTAATTTAACCTACTTGCAAATAGCTTTGTCGGTGCTTAGAGTGGGAAAAAATAGTTTTTGATGATACTGACTTGTTGAATTCTTGATCATGTGAGTTGTTGGTGGTGTTTGGAGGGGGGAAAAAGAATTATTTATGATACTGACTTGTTGAATTTTTTATTACGCGAGTTCTTTAAAGGTGTTTCTCTGTTTCCCACTTAAGTTGATGTCTTAATGAAGGTGATAACTGAGGGAGTATTTTTATTTATTTTTTTATTTGATGGGGTTTAATTGTTTATAGTCGTTTTTCACATCGTTCCTCTAAAATCCGTCGTGCTTATGATACTCTCAGAGTAGTAGGTAGTGTCTTGATTTCCCCAGCATACTCTTATTAATGTCTGTTAGTGTTCACTTATCTCATTTACCCATGATAAATTATGTTTTTTTCCTTCATTATAAAAACGATCGTCGCACTTACAAAATAAGAGGAAAAAGGAGAGAAACAACAAAACTTTTCATTTTTAGTATTTGCGAAGAATAAATCAGTGCTTCGTTGTTTTTGAAGATGAGTTTTAACTTATATAGTGAAAATTTTCAACAATTGTGATAGGCCTCCTAGGCTTGAACACGGACTCCGCCCGACACCAGCCCAAGTAGGTCAGCACGGTCCCGACCCAAATCTATCATGGGTTCGACCCGATATAAGTCTGATCTTGCTCGGAGGCCAACCAGTCCAGTCCCGTGAAAGATGGAGAAATTTGCGAGTAGCCCGAGCCTCATCTTGAAAACTAACTACGTGAAAAGAGGAGAGTTTAGTGTGTAGATGAGAGAAGAAAGATATCAAAAGGATTAATCTCGTATCCAAAACCAAGACAAGACTTCTCTCATTCTATGAGAATTCTCAAGGGAGCAGAATACATCTACAAGTAAAGGGACAGAAAAAGGGACACTTATCGGAACTGATATAACTCTAGAGACACCCTACTTTCCCACTCTTACTCTAAACCCTTACTTCCTTATTCTGATCAATCTTTGATTTGACTGTTAGAGAGTCGCCTCGAAGAAATTCTCTTGGGGACCAACTTCTTGCAGGTCGGGTCGACCTTAACATAGGCGTTGCTTCGCTTTCCAATTCTTCACCAACGGTCGAGTTCCAACCTCAGCTATCGAAGTCGGCTCAATTTGGCCTTCGCGAGTCGGACACCGGCTTCATCAAATTGTAGAAGGTGTCTCACATTAGGAGGAATAAGAATATGTTATCAAAATTCAACTTTTCAAAAAAAAAAATCCTACAAAAGTAGCTCATGTGGGAACACAAACATAATACCATTTCAACAGAGCATTAAAGAGCAAGAAACACAAATTCTGAACCAAGAAGAAGCCTGATGTGGGACAATGATGGTGGGGAAGAAGGAAATATGGCTGTGATCGACTCAGCGAAGAAGAAGTGGCAATCAGCTTAGTCGCTAGGGAGGCGGAGGATGGAGATCATATCAACCCATGATTAGGGTAAACCCAAACATAATAACATTCTTCATTGTTTTTCCAAACGGGGATACAAACATATTTATAAGTAATCTCAAGAAACCCTACTTAACCAATTGACCTAAATACCCCTTATTCAAAGCAAACTTCAAACTTAAAATTTTTAAATAAGTATTACATCAAGTGGGTCTCTAATGGGCAAAATAAAATAAACAAAATACTCTTGTAGTTGCTCTTCAATACTCATTGTGGTGGCAGGTTCCTGCAACCTAAGCCCATCATGACCTGTCACGATCCATCAAGGCCCATTAAAGCTCCCCCATGGGACGTGGCCTCTCCGTGTTACGCCACGACCCCGCGAGGATCGCGCAAAGGGCCCCCAAGAGGCAATCACCCTGACCGGAGCACCGTCGAGCTCCCGGGTCGCTCTGACTGGTACTCCTCGGACGGGTCAGTCCGAGCTCTTGCCATCGACCGGGCAGGACGTACCGAGCAGCCTCTCCGCATCCTCACAGCGGTTGTAACCGCCGCGAGCCACACACCCCACTATCAAGAGGCTCGTTAACTGCTCGGTCTTCTAACGGACGTCTGAACGTGTAACCCCCTCGTTACACGCGCCAATGAAGGCGCCTTTCCAGGCACGATCCAGAGACGTTACATCCGTTTGCCTCAGCATCCATGCCTATAAAAGATACAGGTATAACGCCATGAAGACGTACGAGGTTCTTCACACAAACACGCCTCATCCACGAGAACTTCCATCCTCTTCAGTCATCAACTGACTTAGGCATCAGAGAGTTCTCCCCGATTCTTCAGCCGGGCCCCCCTGATCCGTTTTCTGGTTTTGCAGGCTTTCGTCCGCCTCCAGCGTCCTTCCTCCCTTCTTCGAGTTTAGGCCCACCAGGCTCCGGCCCAATCAAGGAAAGGCCTCCACACTTTTGGCGCCGTTTGTGGGAACGACGCAGCCATGGCTCGCGGACGATCCTCTTACCAGAACATTGGGAGCAGGGCGACGAGATCTCGCCAGTCACGTGCAGATTCTCACCGTCGTGCCCCTCCCATTGACGTCGACGTCGCCCCCTCTGGCGTAAACAATGACGTCACTGCACCAGCGGCCCCTGTGCCGGCAACTGCCCTGGAGATGGCTGAACTCCGGGGGCAGATGCAACAGTTGACGGGCATCTGCCTGGCCTTACAGGCTCAGTTGGCTATGCCACCAGCCCCAGAGCCTTCCCTGTCGCGGGAGAGGCAGGCAGGATCATCCCGCCAACGATCTTGAGTCCTTCCGGTGCCCCAAGATCAGCAAGCAGACTCACCGCACCGATCCCACCGAGCCCCGTCCGAGGAGCGAGCACCGGAGCGCTGAGGTCGTTCGCCCCGTTGTTCTGTAGTCGCCCCTCGTCCGCCGCGCTCGGTTGTGGGAGCCAACTCCCAAGGCACCGGTCAAGACGGCTCCGTCCATTCCGAGCAGGAGCTCGCCAGACGCCTTCTTCGTGTGGTCGACCTTGAGCGCCGCGTGGATGCAATGGTTCAGCGTGCAGAGGGAAAAGCCCCAGCAGAGGATGACCTGGACTTCCGCTCCCCTTTCAGTGGGGAGATCCTGGAAGCCCGGGTCTCTCTCAAGCTCCCTCTGTCCACCATCGCACCCTACGACGGCACTACCGACCCGGCCGACCACATCCACGGCTTTGAGTCGCACATGGTGTTCCATGGAGCATCTGACGCGGCCAAGTGCCGAGCTTTCCCCGCAACTCTCAAAGAGACCTCCAGAGCCTGGTTCGAAACTCTTCCGGCAGGCTCCATTTCCTCCTTCCGCCAATTGAAGAAGTCTTTTCGGGACAACTTCCTTGGTGGGAGGTCGCAGCCGCGAACGGCGGCTTCTCTCCTGACCATACGTCAGAAGAAGAGCGAAGCGCTCTGGGACTTTGTCAAAAGGTTCCGAACAGAGGCGCTTCGCATCTCGTGCCTGGACGTCTCTCTAGCCACCAGTGCCCTCATCCAGGGCACTCGCGACGGCTTTTTGCAGAGGACCCTCGGCGTCCAGCAACCCTCCACTCTCGCCGAGCTGCTTTCTATCGCACAACGCCACACAGCATGCGAAGAAAGCTTGGCTGCAGACCGAGCAGAGCAGGGAGAACAATCGGACAAGAAGAGACCTTCTGACAATGGCTCCGACCGTGATCGGAAGAAAGGACGGCGCAATGGCGACTCGCCGCGCCGACCGCGCCCCTTCACCGACTATACTCCCCTCACTGTGGCGCCCGAACAGATCATGGCCGAGATCAGGAATGAACCGTTCGTTCGGTGGCCACAAAGGATGTGCTCCGACCCTCGGAGGCGTGATCAAGCAAAGTACTGTCTCTTCCATCGCGACCACGGCCACGACACCTCCGAATGCCGCCAGCTCAAGGATGAAATCGAAGACCTTATCAAGCGCGGCTACCTTAGGGGATATGTGCGTCGGAATGAAGAACGCCCCAGACGTTGAGAGTGAACTCTCGAGCAGCCGGTCAACAACGAGCTCAACGGGCAAGAAATCAATGTGATCGCGGGAGGCTTCGGCGCGGGCGGAGAAAGCACTCGAAGCCGACGCGATTATGCAAGGCGAGTGCACGTCATGGACAGACCATCGGCGCCCAGGCCTGCTCCATATCCCACCAGTCCCGTATGCACACCGTCCGAGGAGTCTATAACCTTCTCAGACGAAGACCTTGTAGGGGTCTCTACCCCACACATTGATGCGCTGGTCGTTTCGGCCACCATCAACCATTGTAATGTGCGTCGGATTTTGGTAGATAATGGAAGCGCCCCCGACGTCTTGGCTTACGACTATTTTGTGTTTATGGGCCTTAAAACTGACCAGCTCACCCCGGTAGAATCGCCATTGTTCGGCTTCTCGGGGGTTTCGGTATAGCCCATGGGCAGAGTTCACCTCCCAATTACCTTAGGGACGGCGCCGAAGACTGTAACCAAGGTAGTTGACTTCTTGGTCATCAAGAACATGCCAGGCTACAACGCCATCCTTGGCTGAGGCCTGATCGGTAGAATCAAAGCAGTACCTTCATCTCTCCATCAGAAGATGAAGTTTCCAACTCCGAGCGGGATAGGCGAGGTGCTTGGTGTCAGTGCGAGTCTCGCCGGTGCTATGTCCTCTCCTAAGAGACAAGCAACCACTCGCGACACCAGACCAAGTTCCGCCATCCACCGATCAGCCCTCCACTAGCCGGGAACGCCTGCAGTAGATCTGCTACCTATTCAGGTAGATGATGACCCCGAACATGTACTTTACATTGGCGCTCTGCTAACGGACTCCGAACAGCAGCGCTACAGGACTTTCCTGTTAGCCAATTTGGATGTGTTCGCATGGTCTGATGATGAGCTACCAGGCATTTCTCCTGATGTCATGGTACATCGCCTCCGATTGAACCCACGGGTCCCCCCGGTTCAGCAAAGGAGGCGACCTGTCAACCGAGAACGGCAGACCGTCATCTAGGATCACATCATCAAAAGCCGGTCCGTGGGACTTCTCCGAGAAGCCCAATACCCAAGATGGATCTCCAATGTGGTCCTTGTGCGCAAAGCCAACGGCAAATGGTGAGTATGTGTGGACTACAAAGATCTCAACAAAGCAACACCCAAGGACAACTTCCCTCTGCCACGCATCGACCAATTAGTGGACGCAACTTCTGGGCACGAGCTTCTTAGCTTCTTAGATGCTTACTCTGGTTATCACCAGATTAGCATGCATCCCCCGGATCAAGACGCCACCACGTTCGTCACAGACCTAGGGTTATACTGCTTCACCAGGATGCCTTTTGGTCTAAAGAATGCTGGCGCAACATACCAGCGGCTGGTCAATAGGATGTTCGAGCAGCAGATTGGACGCAACATGGAGGTCTATGTCGACGACATGCTGGTCAAGACGCTTCCAAGCACCGACCACATCTTCGACCTCCAAGAAACTTTTGCAACCCTGCGGAAGTACAATATGAAGCTCAACCCGTCCAAATGTGCGTTTGGAGTGCGCTCAGGTAAATTCCTCGGCTTCCTCGTCTCGAACAGAGGAATAGAGGCAAACCTAGAGAAGATCCAAGCCATACTTGAGATGGGCAGTCCGAAGACGGTACGGGACGTCCAGCGTCTTACTGGACGCCTTGCCGCCCTGAACCGGTTCATGTCCCGAGCAGCTGAAAGAAGTTTTAACTTCTTCAAGTTGCTGCGACGCCCTAAAGGTGCCCCACAGCAAGGGGGGCATGCACGGTGGACTACGGAGTGCGAATCTGCCTTCACCGAGTTGAAGGCATACTTGGCGGCCCCACCGATTCTCTCAAAGCCAGTGCTCGGAGAACAACTGTTCGTGTACCTTTCGGTTACCGAACACTCCATCAGCGCGGTTCTGATCAGAGAAGAAGGAGCGGCGCAGCATCCGGTGTACTACATCAGCAGGGTCCTCTAGGAAGCCGAAATGAGGTACCCTCGAGCAGAAAAACTTGCCCTTGCTCTAGTCACGGCTGCTCGGAAGCTCAGGCCCTATTTCCAGGCCCGTTCAGTGATGGTCCTCACCGACCAACCACTGAAGTCTATCCTTCAGCGGCCAGAGGCTTCCGACAGGCTTGTCAAATGGGCCATAGAGCTGGGCGAGTTCGACATTAGCTTCCGATCAAGGACAGCAATCAAGGCGCAAGCATTGGCAGATTTCGTCGCAGAATGCACACTCCCTACTGAGTAGGACCCGCCATTAGCCGACGAGCCCCCATGGGAGCTCTACGTGGATGGGTCCTCTTGTGTCACAGGGAGTGGGGCAGGCTTGGTTCTCACCTCTCCGGAAGGGCTAGAGTTCCAGTACGCCCTCCGTTTTCGCTTTGAGGCCTCTAATAACGTCGCCGAGTACGAAGCACTACTGTCTGGCCCTTCGGCTTAGAGTCTTCAGTGACTCCCAGTTGGTCGCCATCCAGGTGAACGGACAGTTTGAAGCTAGAGAGCCCCGCATGGCTCAATACCTTCAGCAGGTCAAGAGCCGAGCAGAGGGTCTCCTCTACTTCGAAGTCATACATGTCCCGCGGGAGCAGAACGCGCGAGCCGATGCACTGGCCAAGTTGGCCTCCTCAGGTGACATCACTCCTTCTCGTTCTGTATTCATTGAAGAGCTCACCTCGCCGAGCACCGAAGTGGACATTGTTGCTATCGAGACAGACCCACCAGCTCCGAGCTAGATGGATCCTCTCCTGGCCTACCTACTTCGAGATGAGCTTCCGCCCGAGCAGGGCGAAGCTCGAAAGATCAGGATGCGCTCTCAGCGCTTCACCCTCGTAGAAGGCAAATTGTACCGACGGTCCCTTTCAAGACCTCTTCTACGGTGCCTCAACCCCGAAGAAGCACTTGCCGCCACCGAAGAGGTTCACGAAGGGCTTTGCGGCAGTCACTTGGGGGGCAGAACGTTGGCCCGCAGCATCATTCGAGCAGGGTTCTGGTGGCCTTCTCTGCAAAAAGATTGCATGGCCTTTGCTCGGAGGTGCCCGGAATGTCAGAAATTTGGGCAACTCATCAAGCAGCCAGCCGAACAACTCCATAGCCTGTTCGAACCTCGCCCTTTCGCTAGATGGGGCATTGATATCATGGGCCCCTTCCCAGAGGCCCAAGGTCGGAAGAAATTCATGTTTGTGGCCATCGATTACTTCACCAAGTGGATCGAAGCTGAACCTGTTGCCACAATCACCGAACAGGCCGCGTGGAAGTTCGTCTGGAAGAACCTCCTCTGCAGGTTCAGTGTCCCAAAGGTGATCACCTCTGACAACGGAAAGCAGTTCGACAGCACCTTTTTCAAGCAAAAGTGCGCTGAGCTCGGGATCTATTACCACTTCACCTCCGTGGCGCATCCCCAGGCAAACGGTTTGGTGGAAAACGTCAACCGAACACTACTGCATGGGATCCGCACAAGGGTGGAGGCTGCAGGAGGTTCGTGGATTGACGAGCTCCCCAACGTGCTTTGGTGCCATCGAACAACGGCTCGGGTAGCAACGGGAGAAACACCCTTCCACTTGGCTTACGGCTCAGAAGCCGTTGTGCCCCTGGAAGTAGCTCTCCCCACCCTCCGAACAACCCACTTTGATGAAGCCGCCAACAACCGCGCTCTTCGGGAAAACCTTGACATGCTTGGCGAACGACAGAACGACGCCAGCATTCATCTTGTTTCCTACCAGCAACGACTCGCGCAATATTATAATGCACGAGTTCGGGAAAGGCGCTTCAATATGGGAGATCTAGTCCTGCGTCGCTGCTCGGCTTCGGATCCCCGAAAAGCGGTCGGCAAGCTCGCCCCTAAATGGGAAGGACCTTATCAGGTCACCCAGGTCCTCGGGAAATGCTCATATAAGCTAACTACCTCTAGTGGCGAAACCATACCCAGGACTTGGCATGTATCTAATCTCAAGGCTTATCACTTATGACAGCCTTTGATCAGCATCCTACTTCTCTTCTCCATGTTCCTACGGTTAGACAAGTGCTTAGTATACACTCCGGATCGGAACCTTTTTTTTACGGTTCCCAACAATCTGCGAGGTACATGCAACGCTTATAAAACCTGCGGATCCCGATCCGAGCAGGAACGATGACAAAAGGGAGAAGATAGAAAAAGTGAAGCTTTAGACAAACCCACGAAGCAGAAATATTCATTTATAGAATCTCTGCTTACATGTAGGCCCCTTGGGCCAGGTTACAAAAACTGACAAAAAAAGAGGCAAGAACAGAAGGTACAAAAGTGCAGTCAAGGGGCTTGTTCGGAGGGGCCAGCGCCGTCGTTGGCAGGAGGCATCCGCCCAGACTGAAACTGGGCGAATCGCACTCCATCTAAACGCGCGTCGCCCATACGGCGTCGGCACTCCCCCACTGCTGCCTCGAAGGCTTCCCGGGCCCACTCGGTCGTTGATAGCTCTCTGGCTTCGAGACCCACTTTATAACAACGGGCCCCGAACTGCTCCAAGTCCTCCTGGAAGCCCGAACTTGCCTTGTACTTGGCTATCGCCTGCTCCTCGGCTTGAGAAAGGACACGAACCAGAGCTTCCTTCTCAGCACGGACAACAACAGCGTTGAGTTCAGAGACGCGAAGAGCTTCTCGGAGGTTCTCTATCTCCTTCTTCAGCTCGGCCTCTTTCGCCACGCGATCCGCCTCCAGCCCCTTACAATAAGTAAGCTCGGCCTCCCACATGTGTCTGTGGTGCTGCGCCCGCTCTGCTAACTTACTTAGCACGCCCAGGGAGCTTGTGATCTCTCCCATCAGCACTCCCACATCGACGTTGTCATCATATGGGAGTTGTGGCTAATAGGTTGCACCAGGTGGCTCAGGGGTCTCCTCTGGACTTAATTCCTGGCACCGTGCCATCCTATCCAAATAAGAAGCGGATGGGCACGGGGGCAAGTGCCTCACTGCAGCCCCTTCCATCCGCTTGAGCGCGGCCTCCAGCGCCTCCTTTGAAGGAGATTTGGGAAGGCCTTTCCCTAGCACCTCAGACAAGGGCCTCAGGTCGTCACCCGAGCCCTGCTCCTCAACTGCTTGTCCCAAAGAAGACCCTGCTTCTTCGGCCGTCTGGACAACATCGGCAACGGCAGACGCGATGGCTACCTCCTGGCCCTCCTCTGCATCAGCCAAGCCCTGAAGCCCCACCTCTTCGGGATGGGCTGCACTCTTGCCGACTAAATTTACCTCAGTAATTGCTTTGGCTGCACTCTCGCTGACTAGACAGCCATCAACAACTACTTCGCTGGGGGGCATGGGGGGAGCGACTTCGCCACCTTCTTGCAGAACACCCTCCGGTAGAAGAGCCGCTACCTCACCGGTACAAGGCGCCGCAGTCGTTTTAAGAGCACCATCCTCGGACGCGACGACATCATGTGGAACAGAGGCTCCTTCGCTTCCTTCGCGCAGGCCTTCAAGGGTCCTCTCGTTCCCAGCATCAGACTCGGCACCTCCGGTGGTTGAGACCCCGGTTGGAGCCATCTCCTCGGAATGGTCCTCGGACATGGGTGTCCTTGCCCGCTCCCCCGAATGCTCTGACCCGTCGCTCACCACAACGAGGCCGAGATCGGCCGCCATCTTGGCAATCGCCTCCGAGCGATCTGCAATCAAAGCTTGCGGCGTCACTTGCTCCGTTGCCCTTGCGACCTGGCGCTTTTTCCGGACTACCAAGGGCTCCAGGTCCTCTCCCTCCTCTTCGGCGTTCCCAGCTTGCGGCATCACTTCGGCCGCTCCGCGTTTCTTGCGCGTTGCCTGCGGCTCGTCACCCTCGTTCTCCTCCTCTTCATTCAAGACGGGGCGTCGTGCGTCCTGCACCGCCTTGACCAGCTTCCTCTTCTTCTTCACCCGAAGCCGAAGGGTTGACTCTGGTGCAGCCTTGGTGACTGCCTGCTCGCCCCCTTCCTCTGTGGCGCCTTCGGCCGCCTTGGTTTTGGCCCTTCTCGTGTGGCCTATCTGCAGAGGCCCCCCCTTGGTCGCCTGGGGAGCATCCTCGTCTAGCCTTATCAGGTAAAGGCTAAAAGGGATCGTTTCGGCGTAGTTCGCCATCTCCTTTTGGCCCCGACCAGGAGCCACCTCTTCGGCATCTGGAACAAAGAAAGAGGAGTCAGAACCCATGTAGGTGGGAAATTGAGATAAACAACAGAAGGCTTACCCCAGGCGCGGCTAAGCTTATACTTCACAAGCTTGTACTCGGTCAGGTACCCTTCAGCGTGATTGACCCCGACCGTATTCAGCGACTGGGAGGCAGCAGCTGCCCCTTGGATCAAGAAGGGGGCCATGTCTGCTCTCTTCGGTGGCTCCACCACCCTAACGGGGAAGTCCCAGTCTGGGACGTTCGCCCCCTTGCTCCGCCCCACGAAGAAAAGGCGTCCAGTCCACCCTTTGTTGTTGGACAGGTGGGGCGAAAAGTTGATCTGCATCCGGTTTGTACGATGCTTCACGTACACGATGCCCATTCCAGATTGCGGAGAACATGCCAGGCTGAAATGGCTCCTGAAGATCTCCGCAGTCGCTTCAATGCCCCTCTTCTTGCATATAATACAGAAGACGAAGATGGTCCTCCAGGAATTCGGCGTCAGTTGAATTGGCGCCACTTTCCAGGACCAGAGGAGCTCCTTCGCGATCTCCGGCACCGGCAGACGGAGACCAGCTTCCAACAGGTCCAGCGAGAGAACGAAGCACCCAGGCCTCGTGGTCAGATACGACTCGTCCTCTCGCATCAGGACGATGTCGTACTCCTCGCCGATCCGGAATCTTTCTCGAAGGCCTTCGAAACTACAGTACTTGGCCGCTTTCGACTTCGCCGGCGGCATCCCGCTAGTCTCAACGACCGCCTTCCCCTTATGGGCCATCACTGGGAGGTAGCGTGCGCGCCGAACGGTGAGGAGGAAGCAAAGGAATGGAGGAAAGCGCGAGGAAGAAGACGACTAGTGGCTCTGGGGACAGTGAGCTCTGGAGATTTTTTGAAGGCGCGGCTCCCGCCTTCGCCCCCTCCCCTTCCTTATAAAGAAGGCGAGGCGCGAAATTCGAAGCGGGCCCGGAAACGGTGTTTCCCTCCGCTCCAAGTCTCTTCTCGAATGACCCGTTGGTGACCGTTCGGGGGTGGCGCATGACGTTCTGGGTTCGACACGACCCGCGCTATCATCATGAAGGCTTCATGTTCGAGGAAAATCCCCCTGTAACGGCGTCGCCACAGGTCTGTTCAGATCTCCGAAGACGATACCGCATTTATGGCGGAGATGACGCCCGAGCAGGTCGCCGCCCCCAAGCGCTCCGGTTCCTTAGCCGCTCGAGGGAGTGGGGGGCAAGTGTGGTGGCAGGTTCCTGCAACCTAAGCCCATCATGACCCGTCACAATCCATCAAGGCCCATTAAAGCTCCCCCATGGGACGTGGCCTCTCCGTGTTACGCCACGACCCCGCGAGGATCGCGCAAAGGGCCCCCAAGAGGCAATCACCCTGACCGGAGCACCGCCGAGCTCCCGGGTCGCTCTGACTGGTACTCCTCAGACGGGTCAGTCCGAGCTCTTGCCATCGACCGGGTAGGACGTACCGAGCAGCCTCTCCGCATCCTCACAGCGGTTGTAACCGCCGCGGGCCATACACCCCACTATCAAGAGGCTCGTTAACTGCTCGGTCTTCTAACGGACGTCATAACGTCTAACCCCCTCGTTACGCGCGCCAATCAAGGCGCATTTTCAGGCACGATACAGAGACGTTACATCCGTTCGCCTCAGCATCCATGCCTATAAAAGATACAGGTATAACGCCATGAATAGGTACGAGGTTCCTCACACAAACACGCCTCATCCACGAGAACTTCCATCCTCTTCAGTCATCAACTGACTTAAGCATCGGAGGGTTCTCCCCGGTTCTTCAGCCGGGCCCTCCTGATCCGTTTTCTGATTTTGCAGGCTTTCGTCCG
Organism: Colocasia esculenta; assembly: GCA_014218235.1. NCBI lineage: Eukaryota > Viridiplantae > Streptophyta > Magnoliopsida > Alismatales > Araceae > Colocasia > Colocasia esculenta. Next base: position 7,547,008 of record CM024761.1, read on the forward strand.
CCTCCAGCGTCCTTCCTCCCTTCTTCGAGTGTAGGCCCACCAAGTTCCGGCCCAATCAAGGAAAGGCCTCCACACTCATTATTCTCCCCTTACTTTTAGAAAATTTACCCTTGAATTTTTAAAAGTATTAATATAAGTACAGGAGCAACCGGCCGAACCAAGAGAGATTCCACGTGAGGAACCATATCTGATATGTTGAACTGGTGCACTATACACGAATCACATAATATCATCCACATGTTGAGAAACTGATAGTATATCATTTGGAGCAGGCACATCGATTGGAACAAAGGGCACATTTATGTCGAAATCATCAATTAGGGCAGGATGGAATTTTTGTTGTGGCTAGATGAAAAGTACTCCACTGGTGGGGGGGAGGGGTGCAGTCCGGCGCCAATTTATGGCCGGTAGTCGCTTAGACGTTCACAATCGGCTGTTGGCTCCACGAATAGAGCATTCATGGAAAGCGGGGTTGGGTCCGAGCATGGGCGCGGGCGCGTACAGGATGCCTGTGCGGCTGCATGGCGCTCTGCACGTGGCGGGAGCGCGGGGCACCATAAGTCACAAGGTGCGGGCGACGAGGGTGGTGAGGGTGCATGGGGATGGGGGGCCTGTGCATCGATGATGGGATAACCCATGTTCTAAGGCCCAGTCTATATAAACACATGAAACCCACTTGATTCTTCCGATATGGGATAACCCATACAGTTCTCCAACAAAAGCACATTAGTAAAAAGGACGGCGCGCAGAAGACTTTGGTACCAAATTGATGCGAGACCATGATGGTGGGGAAGAAGGAAAACCAGACGGCGATCAACTCAACTGTGGGAGGAGGAAGAAGCGGCGATCGACTCAGCCACTAGAGGGCGGGGGGAAGATGGCAATCATCTCAACGTATGATTAGGGTAAACCCAAACACAATAACATTCTTCATTGTTTCTCCGAATGGAGGATGCAAATTAACATATTCAAAGCAAACTTCAAACTTAAAATTTTAAAATAAACAATCTACAATTCCCATCAAAGCCCTGTACCCAGATGTGGCAAGTGAAGGGGGATTCTTCGAGGAAGGCATTCAGCAAAGAACACAGCGAACCTTTCTGATCGACTTGGGTCACCGTGAAGATGTCCATATGGCGCCGGTTTCTAGCAGCGCATCAGTGTTCATGAACATAGTTATTGTTTCTAACAAGACTATACAAGTCAGCTACTCGAATCACTGGCTTCAGGGATTTGAACGCTGTGATGCTCATCCACCGAGGGAGCTGGGGAATCCGTGTTTGCAGTTTTATTGTACTGTTGCACGACCAAAACGGAGGCTCTAGCTGGAAAACCCTGAGATGTCAGCAAGCTTCCCATAGGACCCAGTTCTGGGCACTCGTCCCATTCACCAACTACAGCTGACACAGCTCCTCCCCCTGGTTTCCGCCCCACAAGAAGCAGATCGCATCGGCTGAAGCTTTTTATTGCTTCGACGGTCTCTCCCATGCTTGCAACAGCCCTCTCCACGTACTGCACAGCATGGCCATCCTGGTCCTGCAATCGAAGCTTATCCAGGATGTCTTCATCATCTGAGCCCTGTCTTGGAGTTGCGTCATTGTTCGTTCCCATGGTGATCTCAGATGGCTCCCGCTCAGATTTTTGGAGCCGAAGGACCGTCAGCCGGATTCCGGGGTGTTCTGCCATTCTAATTCCATACGACAGGGCTTCCCGGTCGTCAGGACCGCCGAAGAAGACGCATGTTACAGACAAAGACACGTGGCTTGCAGAAATGTGAGTTGCACCGCCGAGTCCACGGTCGACCAGGATGCCCACCGAGCATGGGGCATGCACGAGGACCCTCTCGTTCACACCGCGCAGCTCGGGTCTTGATGTGTCCAAAGTCCCATCAAACCTTTGATGTTTGTGGAAGGGTAATATTATGATTGCTGCTGTTTTCCTCTCTGCACTGCTGCAGATATCCTCATGGATGTCGGAGAGAGCTGAGATTGAAGTCATCGGCCTGACTAAAACACTGCTCAGCCTCTGAAAGGCCTCGAAAGCCACCACATGCTGACTTGAATCAGCAGGCAGTGTCCTGTTCCAGAATGGGCGGCCATTCTTTCTTGCCTTCTGAACCATGCGGATGGCTGATGACCTCTCGGAGAGTTCCGTAAGGTGCAGGGCATAAAAGCACAGCTTCTCACGTCGTGCGCTTCCACGGGAGGACTCGACGAGGTTGATGAGCGTTGGAATGTTCCTTGTGCTGTGGAAACAGGCTAATATCCGAAGTTGGCTCGCCGCATCTTTCCGCTCTATAGTTCTATGCTTGTAGATGGCATTTCTCCTCCTGGCTGGTTTGTAGATAAATGTCACAAGAGGCGTTGTCATGAAGGTTGTAAAAAGGGCCATAAGAACCATGATAGCAAAAGTTTGATCGTTTAGCACCTGCAACATAAGACCCCGGAAAAAAAACTCAATACTATATAACGAAAAATGCTGTCAGCACCATTTTTTTCTTCAAATAAATTGTAATTGTTCTTCACAGTAATGTGAATTACTTCCTTATATGTTATCATCACAAGGGTACAAATGTTGTAGAAAAAGAATGGCCAGTGGTCAACACTACGGAAATAAAATACAGACATCAGACAGAACATTGTTTGCCTAAGACTGTAACAAGTGATCAAATTCCTATGAAATGTTTCCCTGGTGGGACCTTAAACAGTGGCTTTATATTTAGATGGGCAATGTGGGGGCATGAAAGAATTCCAGACCAAAAATACATGCAAAGTAAGAAGCCTGATAGAGAAAGCAGACTGTCTCTTATGGCAGATTCTCTATTTTCTCCCTTACATTAGTAAATAACACATCTCAGAAAATCGGCAATATATTGACTTGAAAAATTAAGCTCTCTTGGAAAACTCCATGGCACACATGAAATATAGGCACGTTTAAGAGTCCTCAAAGTATCATTCAAGTACAAAGAATCTCATTCAGCAGATTCCCAATCTTTCTCTGACAAAGCAGAGGTATGGTATTAAAAGTTGGGCTTTATCAAAGAGGGCTAGAGGAAGATCCATAAATTATAGTGGTCATACAAAAGTTTGAAAGCTAAAACAGTTTTACTATTATCTTTCACATGGTTATGTATTAACCCGCAATGGAGAAATCCAAGTTGTCAGGAGAGCTAAAAAATACCATGAAATTAATTGTGAGATCTTTCCAGTCTAGATAGCTTTTACAGAAAATCTTCTGGTACTACTAGATGCCGTGATCTTCTGCATCACTAGGTAGCCGCCTCTTGGGTGTCAGGCAACTTGGGTACGACATCCTCACCCCAAAAACAGAACAATCGTATTTTGTTAGGAAAATATTCCTCGCCATGGGAGGTCTCGTGGAGGAAGCTCGTTTTGCAACCCTTTCCACTAGAAAAAATTTGGAAATACTTGACCATCCATGCCACTGGACGGAAGGAAAGAGGAGGGGAAAAGGAAAAGATTGACATAAAACTAACCAAGAAGAAGGAAAAATGTTACCTTTCTGTCTTTGCCGATGTTGAGAACAATCAGTTCCACTAATCCTTTCGTATTCATGAGAATTCCTAGCGTCAGGGACTCGCGACAAGACACTCCACAGCCAAAAGAGACTGCGAATGTCCCCGAGATCTTCCCCAGGCAGGCTGTAGATATAACCAGGCAGAGCAGACCCCAAGACTGTGCTCCTTGTATCGTGGCTACGTTTGTCTTCAATCCACTGGAAACAAAGTAGAGAGGAAGGAGAAGCCCCGAGACAATGTCTTCCACCTTGTCGACCAAGGCACCAGCGAAAGGTCCCTCCTTGGGAACCAGGATGCCAAGCACAAAGGCCCCGAAGAGGGCATGTATGCCAATGGCATCCGTGACAAACCCCGCAGCCAAAACAGCTACTAGAGTGGCACAGACATAGACCTCGTCTACCTGTCCACCCTCGGGTGATCTCCTCGCCATCCATGCAAATATTGGGCGAAAGACGAACACTGCACACAAGACGAACAAGAGTCCCGAGAGAAGCACCCACAGAGAAACTAGTGGGGTCCGGCCGGTTCCGGAGAGAGCAATTGCCAGCGCGAGGAGAATCCATGCGACGACATCGTTGACGGCAGCTGCAGACATTGCCAGCCGACCCACATCAGTGGTAAGCAGCTTCAGCTCGGCAAGTATGCGTGCTAGCACGGGGAAAGCGGTAATGGACAGGGCAACACCCATGAATACAAGAAACGCGGGGCCGGACACCCCCTTGGAGATGGTGGCCCGAAGGACGAAAGAGGTGCCGATGCCCAGAGCAAAGGGAAGCGATATCCCAGCGAAGGCGATCCCGAGAGCGCGTTTCCCCGTCCTGGTGACGGCCTTCACGTCCAGTTCGAGACCCACCAGGAAGAGGAAGAAGAGAAGACCCAGGTTAGCTACGGTGTCCAACACCGTGAGGCTTCTAGGGGGGAAGACACGATGCAGGTAAGCTTTGTTACGTCCCAGAGCCGACGGCCCCAGCAGTATTCCACCCTGCACAGAGAGCCACAAGAGCAAGAAGAGAGACCCTAATATCAGAAAAAGAAAAAACTACGTCATGGAGACATTCTTTCGAGGGTTTGGCGTGCAGAACAACAACACAAGATCCAGCAAGATGAGTCCCCGACACTCACGATGATCTCCGCGATGACCCGGGGCTGCCTGAGCGGGCGGAGGAGGACCGCCAACCCCCGGGTGACCACGAACACGAGGCACATCTGGAGGATGAGCAGCGGGAGGGCGAAGTCGAGCGGGTTGTCCCCCTGAAACGCCCCGTTGGAGGTGGCCTTCGCGGGCGGCGGGCACACCGCCGTCGCCATCGCCAGAGATCAACTAAGCCCAGCCCTGCAGTCGAAACCCAAAGAACTTCTCAACAACACACCGTCATCCGGCCAAAAAAAAAACCCAAGCTTTTGCACAATCCCCAAGACGGGAGCACAAGCGCAACGCGCGGCGCTCACCCGCAAAGGCGACCGCCGAAGAAACAGGAAACGCCGCCCGCGATAAAGGAGGCACCGCAGCGTCCGCCGCAATGGGAGTGAGAGGGAGCGACGGAAGGGGACTCCTAGATCCGGAAGGAAGAAGCGGACGCCCTTCCTCCGGGGAAGTCTTCCCCCTTCTTCTCCTCCTCCTCCCCCTCCCCAACAATTCCAGGTGCCGGAGAAAGGGGGAGCAGAAGGGAGGACTGGAGTTCCCAGTACAATGCCCGGAAAAAAAAAAAAGCGACTCTTACGTGTAAACAGCAACCTCGAATTCGGCAAGCAGAACCGTCAGATATAATCCGACGGCTGATACGGGCCACTGGTCAACTCACTAGTAGCTACGTCACTTCCCGGCCGATGACGCGAGCCACGGGGGGCCCCAACACCGTGAACTTTGAGATCTTTTTTTTTCCTTTTTTTTTTTGACGCCGCACGTCGCCCTCTGCTGCAACAAGTCAACTCGGATTCTGCTATCGAGCGATGGGCCCGGGACGGATCCGTTTGACTTGGGATTGGTGGGATCTGGGTTGTGGATATAGTTTTTATTATGATATTGTTTCAAGAGAAAATTAATTAGGGGTCCCTGTCAGAGTGTTGACTTAATTTGTAGTCCCTGTCAGAAAATCAAAAGTCATAAAGTCCTACCTTTTTGTGTTAGTTTAATTTCTAGTCCCTGCTTTTTGCTTCTAGTCCTTGCTTTTTGTTGCTCAGCATTTAATGCGTCTTGGAAGACGAGTCGTCCTTTTAACATCAACTTTTTCCTATTTTGCCCTTCCTTATTCTACTCGTTTCCTATTTACATTCGTTACAGTTGCCTTTGTATCAATTACAGTAAGCTTGTATGTCAGTTACAGTAAGCCTTTATATCTGTTACAGTAAGTCTTTTTTTCCTTATGCTCGTTACAGTTGCCTTTGTATCAGTTACAGCAAGTCTTTATATCTGTTACAGTAAGCCTTTGTAACTGTTACAGACCACAACTATAAGCTCTTACAAAAGAAAAAAAAAACTTTATTTGTTTGCACATGCTAGGATTCGAACCCAGGTCTTCACAAAGAAGACATGAGATGCCCTACCACTAAGCTACAACTACATTTGTGTTACAACAGAACATATAATATATTTAATTAAGTATTGTAGTAAACATAATACTCTATTACAACTTATGTTAAGTCTTGTTACAGTCAATATCATTCCCTGTTACAGCATATATTAAGTTCTGTTACAGTAAACATTATCAGCTATTATAGTAAACATAATACTTTGTTACAACTTATGTTAAGTCTTGTTACAGTTAATATCATTCCCTGTTACAGCATACATTAAGTTCTGTTACAGTAAACATTATCATCTATTATAGTAAACATAATACTTTGTTACAATTTATGTTAAGTCTTGTTACAGTCAATATCATTCCCTATTACAGAATACATTAAGCTATGTTACAATGTACATTAAACTTTGTTACAATATGCATTAACCTTTGTTATAATATACATTAACCTTTGTTACAATATGTATTAAGCTCTATTACAACTTATGTTAAGTCTTGTTACAGAATACATTAAGCTCTATTACAATGTACATTAAACTTTGTTATAATATATATTAACCTTTGTTACAATATACATTAACCTTTGTTACAATATACATTAACCTTTGTTACTGTAAGCTTATTGCTTAGCTTAATGTAATTTCGTATCACTTACAGTAATAGAGCTTAATGTACTTGTAACAAAGCTTAATGTACATTGTAATAGAGCTTAATGTATACTGTAACAAAACCTAACATAAGTTGTAATAGAGCTTCATACATATTGTAACAAAGGTTAATGTATATTGTAACAAAGGTTAATATATATTGTAATAAAGTTTAATGTACATTGTAATAGAGCTTAATGTATTCTGTAACAAGACTTAACATAAGTTGTAATAGAGCTTAATACATATTGTAACAAAGGTTAATGTGTATTCTAACAAAGGTTAATGTATATTGTAACAAAGTTTAATGTACATTGTAATAGAGCTTAATGTATTCTGTAACAAGACTTAACATAAGTTGTAATAGAGCTTAATACATATTGTAACAAAGGTTAATGTATATTATAACAAAGGTTAATGCATATTGTAACAAAGTTTAATGTACATTGTAACAGAGCTTAATGTATTCTGTAATAGGGAATGATATTGACTGTAACAAGACTTAACATAAATTGTAACAAAGTATTATGTTTACTATAATAGATGATAATGTTTACTGTAACAGAACTTAATGTATGCTGTAACAGGAATGATATTAACTGTAACAAGACTTAACATAAGTTGTAACAAAGTATTATGTTTACTATAATAGCTGATAATGTTTACTGTAACAGAACTTAATATATGCTGTAACAGGGAATGATATTGACTGTAACAAGACTTAACATAAGTTGTAATAGAGTATTTGTTTACTACAATACTTAATTAAATATATTATATGTTCTGTTGTAACACAAATGTAGTTGTAGCTTAGTGGTAAGGGCATCTCATGTCTTCTTTGTGAAGACCTGGGTTCGAATCCTAGCATGTGCAAACAAATAAAGTTTTTTTTTTTCTTTTGTAAGAGCTTATAGTTGTGGTCTGTAACAGTTACAAAGGCTTACTGTAACAGATATAAAGACTTGCTGTAACTGATACAAGGCAACTGTAACGAGCATAAGAAAAAAAGACTTACTGTAACAGATATAAAGGCTTACTGTAACTGACATACAAGCTTACTGTAATTGATACAAGGCAACTGTAACGAATGTAAATAGGAAACGAGTAGAATAAGGAAGGGCAAAATAGGAAAAAGTTGATGTTAAAAGGACGACTCGTCTTCCAAGATGCATTAAATGCTGAGCAACAAAAAAGCAAGGACTAGAAGCAAAAAGCAGGGACTAGAAATTAAACTAACACAAAAGGTAGGACTTTATGACTTCTGATTTTCTGACAGGGACTACAAATTAAGTCAACACTCTGACAGGACCCTTAATTAATTTTCCCTTGTTTCAAGTTTGGCATATTATTTTGGTTATCTTGAAGATTAATTTATAAATTAGCATTTTTAATTATTAGACTATTTTTTAAATAATATGATAGTGCAAGTTCTAGCCTAATAAGTTGCTAAGATATACTTGAATGTAACTCTTAATTGTGTGTAAAATTGAGTAAATATTTTTTTTTTTTTTTTAGTGACGGAAATTATACACTTATGACGTATTAAATTAGCCATTCTTTTAATGTATACTTGAGATCCCTAGGGACAGGCACATCAGACCCGGCCAAAAGCCTCCCTTTGATGGTGACAGTCCTCAAAACCAGAGATAGTGGATCACAAAGGTATCGCCTACAACGTTGTCCTAATCATGCTTTTACATGATACTAAGCAAACAAATCGTATAAGAGAAGAGTAAAGGCTGCGCTTTTTGGCCATGAGAAATTATTAATGTCCACTTTGATATTGATTAAGGTACTTATAAAATCTCATGTGAGAAAAAAATTTCAGAAGAAAATTTCATTAAATGATTTAATTGTTATCCTTAAAAAGTTAATCCACACAAATTTTGAGGCCCATGTGATCGTCCGGTGGTCTCCCCCTTGCTGAAAAGAGTCTCCCTAACAATTCTCCTCTCCCATCAACTTATTTATATAAAAAAATCATAAAAAATTTGTCTTTAAAATTCATAAGTTTTGACATTTTTGGTGAGACGGCGCAAGTTATCTTTATCGAATTTTTTATGTAGAATTTTCATAAACGAGATTATAATCTTTACTCTCATTCCTAATATCCGACACTCAAAAGTTGGTGGTTGGCGGCGGTGACGCGCGATGGTGGCGGTGGCTTGGCGCACGACGTTGTCGCTGACCGCCACTTGGCGCTCCGCATCCAATGGCCAGTCATCGATGGTTTGACGGCCAACAGCGGTGGCGGTCTAACATCCGACGCCCAACGACCAATGGCTGGCCGCTAGTGGTCGGCGCACGACGACTGGAGGCAGTGCCAACACTTGCGATCGACAGCCACACTTGTGGTCGGTGGCGACTAGCACCTGACGCTCAGTAACGGCACCAACAGTCGACGATCAACGCCTGACACTCGATGACCAACGCTAACAACTTGCATCGGCCTTGAGACAATAGACATCAATTATGATTTATCAAACGTCACCTAAATCTACAACCACTGTGCTCAAACCGAACACGACTAAAGTGTGGGGCCCAAACACCTATTAATGGCGCGACTCGCTAGGTAAATCTTTTGCTTGTACTGCAAATCGAACAACCATCATTTCTCAAAGGTGGAGGAGAAGTGGTGTCGTATCAATAAAGAAAGACTTAGGCATCGTTTGGTGGGACTTTTGGAAAAGTTAAAATTGGTCAAATCCGATTGTGCAGAGTTTCTGACACCGTATTTGATTTGTGGGGTCATATGTCAGTCCACCATTGCTCATTTGGAATGCACAAAACGGACATTTTCCTATCCATGTAGTTATTACGTAACTGCCCTTTTCTGCTTCTTTTGTAGGTACTTATTGCAGATGAGCAGAGGGTATTCAAAACATTTCACATGGAAATCCGCTGAAGCCCTGCGCAAAGCGGCCTGGTTCTAGCTTTTCATTGGCTGGAGAGATAAATTACATTGTGTCCATCTCTCTCATTCAAACAAAAATCACTTTGCACATGTTCCCAAGAAGTGGCACTCACATTTAGAACTGCTTCTGAATTTGTCAAAGATTTGGCAGGCCAAAATCGACACAATGGAGAGTGCCAAACGCTGCCTTAGGTGCACACCTTGGGGTGTACAATACGGACACATCTTCTAGAGTTGTGTCAAGTCAGATGTGATATTATTTTAACACTTTATCTTTATTTTTTTAATCTTGAAGGACCATATGATATTAAAATAGATTAAAAATATTTTCAAAATTTTTAAAATATTCTCACTCTACTTCCATTTTAACTCTGATACCCAACATGACCTAAAAAAAATTACATGGTACAATCTTATTAGATGTGCAACTTATCTTTTAACACTCTTTTTAAGTGCCCACCAAATCTTTCTTGTACTATTTCCAGTCTTTGCACTTCCACATCCGCCGCACAAACTGCTTTGGTGGGAAAGGGTGGAGGAAGCGGCTGGGGCTGGCAATGGCATCGCTATCGCCAAGTGGAGTGCTTTCCTTCGTCCGTTTTGTACCTGATTTGACAAGAAAAGTCAACTTTTCACACGCACGGAAAGTCAACTTTTCACACGTACGGGAGATACCACCCGCCGGGTTTGACTTTTTTTTTTGGCCTACCTCACATAGTCACATATTAAGGTCGGATAGGATTATTTTAACGTACCTTTCGATAACTATCTGTACATCTAGTTAGTTTATATCATTATTTCAAAGTCTTAACTTATATGTCCTCCATCTATCCAGAAATAAAATGGTTTCCGAAATTGCCCTTTGAAAGCATGCATATGACCTGAATTCTACGAATAATTTATCCGATCAGAAATACTTATTTATGTGCTCGAGTAGATAGTAGCTAGTCTGCTACCTATTATTATTAGAGAAAGATTTTGTGTACTTCTAAAGTGCAAAAATGTCATGTCATCTTGCATTTCTTCCCTCCCATTGGTGGGAATCAAGGTGTCACATGAATCTCTCTCCTCTTTTTCACCAATGAGAAGAGAGAAGTACAAGATGACATGTCATTTTTATACTTTGAGAAGTACACATAGTCTTTCTCTTATTATTATTATGTTTTTAGAATTACTTGGTGCAAACTCCCATGACATCACCCTCTCCAATGAGGGGTGAGTTTGTAACAAGACTTCTCCTTCCCAAAAAAAAGGTGGTCTAAATGTAGCACATGCACAAGCTTGACTCGCATGTGAGAGTAAACAAAGTGTTTGTTTTCCTCCCGAGTGAATAATAAGTATTTTTCGTTAAAGAAATAAGGTTAGGGACATAACCTATTACCTCAGTTCAAATTACTTTTAACAAAGTGAGATGGATATTAGTTAATAGATCCTATCTTATTTTACTAAGGTGGTGTTTGATAAAATTTAACATTAAGTCTTAAATTTTATTTGTCATATATATTTTAAATCTGAAATTTTAAAAAAACTTAATATATATCAGACATAATTTAAGAGGTGTTTGATAACTAATTTAAACAACATCTGAATTGTAGTGTAGTGGTTAAGATGCTACACTTGTAATAGAGAGATTCTTGGTTCAAAATCTAAAATTGTCAAAAAAAAATATTTTTTTGAAATTGCCGGATTTCGGCGACCGCTGCCGCCGGCCGGAATCCGGTGATCATCGAAGGCCGGATTCCGACGGCAGTCTCCGACGATCACCGAAATCTGTCGCCGACAGTCGGATTCTGGCAGTCGGTGCCGGAATCCGACGATCACCGAAAGCCGGAACCCGGCGACGACGGTCCGACAAAAGATCTGGAAAAAAAAGTGATTGTTCTTAACTTAAAAATTAAGTGATTCTTCATATTTAAGTGATTAACTAAGACATAATTTTAGATATTTTATCAAGCAATCTGAAATCTTAAAAATTATAAGTATTTTAGATAATAGACATATATTTTCAAACCATAAATGTAGAGAGGTGAAGGTGGTTTAGTATCCCTTTTTACCTTCATTGTCGATGGAGGAAATAAAACGTCGATAACTATGAAGATGGGCGTTTGTACGACAATATATATGATATTGCACATAACTTGCATGTCAGCGACAAGTCAATAGATCTGTGATCGCACAATAAGTTAAAAGTCCGTATTATGAAGTTGAAGTCTGATGATGGGACGAAAAGTCAAGACACTTTCTTGACATTAAGATATGTCATTTATTAGCACAATAATCATATGAATCAAGGTGAAGACTGATTGGCCAATAAAGGAAAAGATTGTTAGGAAAAAACGGTCAATCGAACTCTATTTTTTAGTCGACTGAACCTCCCACAGCGTTCAGGCTCAACAAGGTGTGAAGAATTGTCGATCGAACTCTATTTTTTAGTTAACCGAACCTTCTAGAACAGCCAGGTTCAACAAGGTGTGAAGAAACGGTCAATCGAACTTTGTTTTTTGTTCGATTGAACCTTCTAGAGCTTACAAGTTCAACGAGACATGAAGAACGGTTGACCGAACCTCAAAAAATGGCCGACTGATTGTTGACGGCGGAAATAAAACATCGATAACCATGAAGATGGCTGACGAAGGCAATACATATAACACTGTACATGGACAAGACCTACACATCAGTGACAAGTCAACATGTTTGTGACTGTGCAACAACTCAGAAGCCCGCAGTACTCATGAAGTCGAAGTCCTGATGACGAAGAAGTCCTAACCCGGCACCAAAAAATCCAAGCACAAGATCATCAAGAAGCCCTAAACTGGCATTGGAACATGCCATGCGCCCGATCAGCCTCAAGAGTTAAATCGGCGCCATGCCATTGGTGCTGGACCCCCAAGAAAAGTGTGAACACAGCACTAGACTAGTGGCACCGGATCACTATGAAGGCATGATCTAGCACCAGACCAGTCTGCATGTTAGATGAGTCTAGTATATTTTAAACCATGTTTCCCTGACCAATCTAAGGTAGAATTATATGTGCCCAGTGCCATATTGAATCCTTTCAAGTCAAGAGTCGAACGCCACAAATGACTCATCAATCTGACATTCGTACCTGAAATTATGGGCAAAACAAGTGGCGCCTATCACTCGCTACTGTAGGTGCCGGATCACTGTGACATTGATTTGACTATAGAGTCGATAATTCATGAGCTCATACATTAAATAAATAAAACGAAAATAAAGTATAAAATGTCTTAAATAAGACACTTGATAGTTGATCCAACTAGATAAAAAAAACTCTGCATGAAATAAATTTTGACAAGAGGATTAAAAATGAACCATAATAACAATAAAATAATAAAAAAATTCAATTGATTAAACATAATAATTAACATCTTCACATGTAAAATCAAGTCACAAAAATGATGATAAGTAAAGCGATCCCCTAACTAAAAGGAATAAAATTAAGGAATTGGGTTAAGGGGGAGGTCATCCAGTGCAGGAAAGCCTGGCGCCAGATCACACAGGTCAGGTGATCCAACACCAGTTCATCTTACATCGGTCTTTCCCCAAAATTCTTTTATACATATAAAAAATGTGTAATAAAATATGAATAACCATGATAACATTAATAGTAATAAAAAGAATAAATAAATAAAACCAAAAAATAAATAATAACAAGTATAATGCATGAATCAAATCAAATCACCGATCACGCCAACCAAATCATTCAAAACAATTTGAAACTAAACATGTAAAATCATAAATAAGCATAAGTTGAAATGATAAACTAAAAACTACAAATCAAGTCTCAAATAATAACTTCAAGTCATGCAAATTTTAAGTCAAGCAAAACTCAAATCCAAATAAACAATAAAAAGAAATATAATGGAAACAAGGTGAAAGATAACAAATTCAAACCAAATAAAATAGTCACTAATATTCAAACCATGACATGTAACAAACTCAAGTCAAACAAACAAAATCATGATAAACAACAAAAGAGATTAAATTAAATCAAATCTATGTAAATAAAATGAAATAAAACCATCTTAAAATGATCAAATTAGCTTAAATAAGTCTTATCTTGGCAATAAAAACTATGCATTCTACCTATAGTTCATGTTATGCTATCTTTATCAGATGTCTTCTTTCGGCCATGAGACATCTTTATTCTAGTGACTAATCAAGGATTTCCTTCTCAAAAAAAGAGATGTAATTAATATTGTCGCACTTAGTGATGGTGGATTTTTGGTCTCGACCCAATACCCATGTTTATTTGACTAAGTTAAACGGTGCGCACATGAGACTTAAAGTTCTCTAACCTTCGAAGGCAAAACATATGGTCACGCATGTGATTGGCATGTCTATACTCTATGATTGTTGATTCATTTCTCATTGACAGATTATGATCAACATATCAATGAGACTTGAATTTACAATATATGTACATATCCACACATAGAAACATAAAATCATAAATTAAACTAAAATAATAAATCCATTCCCACAACCGTATATACCTATAAGGCTATCCCTTACTCTAGAAGAAATGTGAGCTGATGATTTATTAGCTTTAGAAGAAATAGATGTCATGAGCATCCATTGAGATGTGGATTCAAAACTCTCATGCTCCATATAGATTTGAATATTACAAAGAGCATATTATTCCTTACCACCAATCAGGTGCTAGCAGATTTTTCCCCAATGAAAATATAAAATTAACACATTAATGCAGATGCATAAAATGTGGGATTTACGCTAATCAGTTCTTCTTTGTTCACATTTCCACTGAGAAAGCTAAGCTAAAGATATTAATTTTTTAAATGAAAGCTGAACTTACAAATCATTTCCATTAACCAAAGAATACATATCTTTGCACTGTGATTACTATTCTGTCGAGTTCACTAATTAATTAATGAGGAAACGTTGCGATATATGCCCTCATGAAATTTATACATGAAGCTCTTTTTCCAATCTTCTTATATATTTAGAGTTAATTTGTACATGGCTTATTTTTAAAATATGAAAATTGTTTGTTTTTTGTTTTTTGTTTTTAGTCTCTATAAAAATTTAAACTTGAAATCTACTACTAGTTAATTTCCGCAACTTGTTTATTTAGCCTTTTTGGCATTGTCGTCACTTTTAAGGACCTTTTGGTAATTAGCTTTTTGTTCCTAAAAAAATACCATGAAACCTAAGCTTCTTAATGTAAAAGTAAGAAAGTTTGTTTATAGTGATTAAAAGACTAATTACAAAGGGATATAAAGAGCAAAAACTTAGAAAATCAAATGAAAAGTTTCCTTCTGATGTTATTGGGCCTTCAATGGGGAATAAGTACTCTTCAGCTGGGCCCTTTCTCATATTCTTATTTGGGTCTGGCCCATCCCTTTTTTCATTTTTTTAGTGTTGGATGGACCTATCTATTTATCATAGATATGGCATAAGATTAAATATTCATTCACTGCATGTACAATTTAGACCATTAGCAAAGGAAAATGGATAAAAGTTTGGACAGAGATTTACACATCACAGGATGAAATCAAATTTTCAGTTATTCTACTTTACATGAAGATGGGAGATGCTGCATAATTTGGAATAGACCAAGTCCCTGTAATGCTCCCTGTTTCATTGGCCGTTTTGACGTGGATAAGGTTTTTCTAACTCAAACGGGATAACCTGGCTCTAAAGAGTTTTGTAATTAATTCTAGTACTTCTCTAGAACTTATTGTTTCACCTAGAATAGAGAAGAGAAATATACCAAATTGTAAGAGCTAAAAACTTGGATGCTCTTGTTTAGATTTATCTAATCCCATTTAATTATCTTGCCCGTCAATGAAACTTTTGAAAAAGAGGAATACTTATTCAAAGGCGGACGCAGGATAAAACATAAAAAGAGGTCGAAATAAGAAAATATTAAGTAAGTAAATATAGGGGTCAATTTAAAATTTAAAAAATACTTATAAGGTGTTTTGGGAGCAATTTTAAAAAAAAACTATTTCTACCTAAAAAATGAGGTTGTGTTCTCTTTTAATTTTAAATTTAAAGTTATAAAATATGATATTATCTGTTTGGTAAAAATATTAAAATTTTTAAAATGGTATTGATGTGTTTGAGACGGGAGTGGGAGGAGGAGGCCGCAAGGGGGGGGGGGGGTGTGTCGGGGGGTGGGAAGGAGGAGGCCGCAGTGTGGGGGGGTGGGGGAGGGGAGGCCGCAGGGGGGGGTGGCACACCAAGCTGGGTTTGGGGGGAGGGGATTTGTGAGAGAGAGTTTGTGTTTTTTAAAATAAAACAAGTTGGTATTTTTTTTTTTTGAAAGAGATTTACATAGGATAAAAGTTCTTCTCTAAAAAAAAATTTACTTACCAATATGTCTTGTGTTTGATTTCTTTCTTTTAAAAATTTAGAGAAAAAAAGCTAAAAACTACAACAAACACCCTATTAAAAAAAAATAAAAAAAACATAAAGAGAGTAAATGGTGGGGGGGGGGGGGGGCCATGGCCACCCCCACCATTAACGTGGGTCCGCCCATGTACTTACTATAAGAGGTGCAATGTCTCACCTTTTTTCATGGCCTCTCCTTTCATTAATTAGATCACATCACGTCCACATCAGGGTTGGCTAGAACGATGTACTGTGTCGACTCGGATTTCTCCTAGATCGGTACGATCCAGATCGCGCTGCCACGAGTCACCCAACCAACGTGCCCTACCTCTCCCTTCTCCCCACGCTACGCTGCCCCTCCCACCTCCGGTCGCCTCCTCGCCTTTGTCTCGCACCCCCTCCCACCTCGGTCGGCCCCCTCCCTACTCTATCTTTTAGCCCCCCACATGCACCCTCCAACCTCTGATCGGTCCCCCTCACCTCCGGTCGGCCCCCTCCCCTCCGATCGCAACCCCTCCCACTTCCGATCATCTCCATTCCCCCTCTTGGGCACCCCTCCTTCCAGTCGCACCCCCCTCCCCCTCCATCTCACACCCCCCTCCCACCTCCGGTCACCCCCTCCCCCTCTGTCACGCACGCTTCCCCCCCCCCCCCCACCCCCCCCCCCCACACACACCCCCGACCTCCAGTCGGCCTCCCTTCCACCTCCAATCACGCCCCTCCCCTCCCCTCTGGTTGCACTCCCCTCCCCCTCCGGTCACCCCCTCCCCTCCCCCTCTGTTGCACTCCCCTCCCACCTCCGTCACCCCCATCCCCCATCCATTTTGTATCCATCCCACCCCTTGGGCACCCCCTCCCATCTCTGGTCGGCCCCTCCCCCTCTGTCTCGCGCTACCCCTACCCCCCCCCCCCACCCCACCCCCACATCCCACAACCTTCGGTCGCCCACCTCCCCCCCCCCCCAACACCTCGCAACCTCTGGTCACCCCCCATGCCCTCCATTTCGCACCCATCCTCCTCCCCTAGGCACCCCCCCCTCCCACATCCAGTCGGCCCCTCCCCCTCTGTCTAGCATGCTTCCCCCACACCCTGCAACCTCCAGTGCCCCCCCCCCTCCAGTCAACCCCTCCCCCTCTATCTCGCATCCCCCTCCCACCTCTCCCCCCATCTCTCACGCTCCCCCCCAACCTCCGGTCACCCCTCCCCCTCCGTCTGTGCCCCCCCCCTGAAACCCCCCTTTCTATCACCCCCTCTCTCCAGCTCTCCCCGACAAGAACTCCGACCCCCTCCCCCGTCTCTCTCACCCCCCCCCCCCCCCCCCCCCCCCCCGTTTCGACCATGCTATAACGCTCCGAAAATTTTATTTTCTAGAAAAATGCGAATAATTTGATGATAAAATACAGCTATTATCATAAAATATAATTAATCTTAATTTAAGATTTATTAGTGACAATAATGTTATTTTAAGTATCTTACTTAGAGGTGCACGTGTCGATAGGGTGACACCGAAAAACTGTAACGAAAATAAAATCTGAGAACACCATAATTTTCAGAAAAATGTGGTGATATTAGAAATGTAAATATCCAGATGTGTTGACATACGGATTCCGAGATTAAGCCGACGTAACTATTTTTTGGGTATTTTTTGCTAGGTGAAAAATAAATTCTAAAAATTAAACTAAAATCACCATAATTTGTAAAAACCTTTATATTAGCTTATGGTCGAAATTTTCAGCTTGATTGGACATTATTATGACACATAAACTGGGGTCAATGGGCGAGCTGATTTATGGTCCTTTACGGAAGCTATTTTGTGGGGATTTCTTGCTTACGTAGCATGGGCAACGTAAGCCTATGTCATTGAGGGTTAAACATCTTACACGTTTTACCTACGTGTGAGGCTTGGGGAGGTTGCATGGGCTACGTGTTACTGTGACACCTTGATGGCCGACGTGCCATCGTGCATGGAGGCATGCTGGATTATAAAAACACCCCATTACCCCCGTACGCCACTTTCCTCCGTTTGCTCCTGCTTGCCCTTACATCTGCTCCTGCTGTTGTATCCTGCTACTGTGTCCTACTGTTGTGTGCTGCTACTCGCTTGATCTGCTAAGGATCACCACCTCTTCAGTTGCACCTGTCAAAGCTACATCTGTGCAAGCTTTTCGTTCCTTCTTCTTGTTCTGTGGATCTCTACGTTGAGGAGAAACTCCACTCTACTTAGTAAGGTAGAATTTGTTTCCTCCTTCCTGACTTTTGTCTTCTACACATGCTAAAGAATCCTGTTAAGTGGTTAAGTTCTCACACACTGGTATTGACTTCATAAGTATCTTCAGAACCAAGTATTCATCCTCTGTAAATGTGATGTAGCATGTGTATATGTAGAAATCTTCTAGTAGGATTCTTTTCCTTCCTTCTACATTCTTAACCTTTATACATACTAATAGTCTCTTGTTCAGACGTTTAAGCTCTTAATCCTTTGTTTTGAATCCACAAACATCTTTAGAACAGTGTGGCCATCTTCTGTTTATGTGTTTGTACCCCTCAGCTTTTGCTTTGACTCCTTAAATACTTCTAGAACCGTGTGTCCTATCATGTGGAAAATATTTTTACATAACTGTTATTATAGGAGTTATTCTCCCAGTATCTTGTTGTAATAAGTTGCTAGCTAAACATGTGTAAGTTTTGTGTTCCCATGTTTAATCTTGTCCAACTTGTAAGCCTGTTGAGAGAGCTAGAAACAAGTCTTTTAATTGACATTGTTCTTGCTTAGATTCATAGGTTTCATTGATTGGGTCTTTAGAGTATTTGTTAAAAATTTTCTGGAAGTGGATGTGGCAGCTGTCGACAGACTCCATGCTTCTAGAACTCAAGTCTGCTGGAAATACCAGTAGCTGTCGACAGATGATATCTGTCTGTCGACAGATGGACTGGCCTGTCGACAGCCAGCCCAGGTCTGTCGACAGGTACTGTTCCCACCTCAGAAAAATGGTTCTGGAAACTAGCACCTATCGACAGCCACCTCCTGGCTGTCTACACATACTATCTGGAGGTGGCTGTCGACACATACTATCTTGGCCAGTGTTCTAGCACCCTTCTGTGTACAAACTCTTGTTGAAACTTCATGCTATTAACTTAGCATCTACCATCTTCTTTCTCATAGGTATTTACCATTATATCACTAAAGAAACCACTCAAATTGTTCTTTCCCTTTCTTACTTTGAATTGTTCTTGAAGTTATCAATTACAAATAGTACCTAGTTGGTTCCATTTTCCTGTGTTCAGTGAACTTGATCCATAATCTTGATTACATGAGAGTTGAATACTTGAATACCACAATTGGATATGAATAACTGGTGATGACAATTATTTGGTCCATGGACCCCACTTGATTAATATGTTTGTGCAAATAGGGCTAGTCCAGTCCTGGGAGAAGCACCCAAATTCATTTACGGGCCATCAGAATGATAAAGGATCTAAGGATGTTTAGCATTATATCAATACATGTTTGATTAAGTCATCATGTTATCTTTCATGCATGAATGTGTGTATATGCACCCGTATGAGCATTACTGTGATTCCTTATCATGTCTTGTAACCAGTACTTCTGTTTCATATTCACTGTTAGGTTGAGATGCTTACTTGTCTTCTTGTTATCAGTCAAGTCTTTTATCTTGATCTTTGTATAACTTAATCCTTTGATTAGAGGATTTAAATCCTACTAGGCTAATTAGATCACATATCCTATCTTTCAGGTGACCAAAATGGGGGTAAAGTTTAAAGGAAAAAGTGTGTTGAGTGGACTGTCCGTCGTCGAGTAACCAATCATTTACTGCTTTTACTAGTGTGAATATGAAATGTATAAATAGAAGTTACTCTTTTCTGCTCCTCACTTAGTCTGTAATGAGGAGTACCTTTGTAATAGACTTCCGCTTAGTGAGTTATGAATTAATAATATTAGTGTTAATTCTTGTGCATGATTTCTGTCACTTTTAATAAATAGACTTTTATTAGGACGTGACAGTGCCTGGGACCGTAAAGTCCCAACACGGTCTGGTACAGCACCTTGGTCCACCTAAAAAAAAAAATAGATTTTTTGAGATATCTTGAACAATACCTACAAATTTCAATTTTTTAGTTTCCTATTCTTTTGACATAGAAAACATAATAACTTACTGTTTGTGAGTTGTTTTGATTTAAACAATATTTTGCGAAGAAAAAATGGAGCTCTGGTGCAATATTTCATGGACTTTCGATTTACTGAATGACAACTATCCCTCCCAAGAAAGAGAGAGAAAAGATGATGACATGATCTTGCAAAAGAGGAATACTTAAGGTCCATTTGGTTGTATGTAAAATAGTTTAATAGGGAAATAGTTTTTCACAGAATAACTTTTACGTGAAAATAAAAACGTAATTGTCTATTTGGTTGTCAGGTAAATATAAAGTTGTATGGAGAGATATGAGATCTTATGATCCACACAATAAGGAAGAGTCATATACTTCTTGTGTACTAACACTATTCATCAAATTTTTATTTTCTTTTATTTTTTATTTTTAATATTTTTAAAAAAATTAAAAATATTAGATAACTAATGAAAAATGTACTTTGGCAAAGACAATTTAAAATAGGAGAAATAAAATAAAAACACAATTTGAATGAATAGTATTCTATAGATATTTTAATTAAAAATAAAAATTAAATTAACTAATAAAAAATAATTAAACTTGACAAAAACTACTTAAATGAGTGGAAAAAAATAAAAATATAACTTACATGAATATGTTAAACTTGTTCTTGTAGAAACACTTGTAAAAACTGTAGCGGTGGCGGTTAGGAAAATGGCATCCGCGGTTTTCCTGCAGATGCCAAAATTCAGGTTTTTTGTGATTTAATTTTCTAAATTTTAGTTTTCAATGGTACCAAATGATATAAAAATTAAGTTTTTCTGAACTACTTCCTCACCCGAGTTTTTCGTGCAAACAAACAGACCTGCGCCACTTGGATATGGTTGGAGTTAGGATAACTTCAACCCATGAATAAAGTTACTCATGGTTAACCTACCTTTTGCTTGGTAAGAAATGAGTTAACTCACTTGGTTAAATAGAGTTAACCTACATGTTCTTTTGTGTGTTTTGGTTGGCATTGGGGGTTAACTCACCCAAGTTTGTTGAGAATACCATAACTCCCCACAACCAACATTTTATTTATTTAAACTTATGAGCCTTTCTTTAGAATAGTTTAATGAGAGAAATTATTTATAAATGAGATTTATATTACCATCAATTAAAAATATTAACAATTTGAAATAAAAATACAATATACTAAAAAGGTGTAGTAATACTTTATATATTTTTTATAATTCTTTATTACTCTTACATTGTTAGAGAACTTAATAACGTGAATAAATAATTGAATACAAAGCTTATTAACAACAATTTAATACCAATTCTATTATATTAATAAGAAATTGTATGTCTTCATCACAGGGTTCGCCCGTGCCGCCGCGTACCGTGGCGGCACGGGCGAACCGCGCCGTGCTTGAGGCTCGGCGAGCCCCAGGCACGATCGGGTCACCCCCAAGGGGTGACCCGAGTGTGCCGCGCGGCAGCGGACGGTACGATCCGGTCCGCTAATTAACTCGGTTTTTTATTTTTTTCATACTTTTTTCGTATTAGGTGTGTTTAAGTGATCTAAATGATGTCTAATGAAATAAAATTTAAACATAAATTAATTAAGAGATGATCTAAATTATAGTAATTTTATTATAATTTTTAAATATATTTTTGTCAAGTAAAAATTATTCTAAAAATCAGTAAATTGACTTAATCTCAACATATAAGGGATCTAACGGTGTCTAATTGAGATGAAATTTCAAACATAATCTAATTAATAGGTGATACAATTGTAATAATTTTAGTTTAATTTTTTAAATTAATTTTTTGTCAAGTAAAAACTGTCCAAAATATTAGGTCGACTTAATCTCAACATCTATGCATCAATAACTCATGATATTTATATTTTTAGAATCAGTATATTTTTCTAGTAATTATGATGACTTCATATTTGACTTTATTTTCGAAACCAAATGTCGTCCCGTTGAAGTACGGCACAGAGAGTTCGTCGTACCGCGACAAACTCTGTGTGCACTTAAGGGGTCTAATTAGTGTCTAATTGAGATAAAATTTTTAAAATGATACAAATTATAGTAATTTTATTAATATCTGAGATTAATTAGCATTAATAAATGATAGCCCAATGTCATACTCAGAAATGCGCACTCTCACGGGGCGACATCAAAAAACTGTAATGAAAACAAAATTGAGAACACCATAATTTTCAGAAAAATGTGGTGATATCAGAAATGTAAATATCAGATTGTTGACGTACGGATTTCAATATTAAGCGATGCAACTATTTTCGGACAATTTTTTCAGTGTAAAATAAATTCAAAAAATTAAAATAAAATCACCATATTTGTAAACCATTAAATTAGCTTATAGCTAAAATTTCAACACAATAGACATTATTTGAATGGGTTTACAAGAGGATCTTCAGGCAGCTAGTTTATAGGTTAATTACGTCAAGCATTTTCTGGGATCTTCAGGCTAGCTGGTTTACGGGCTAATTACGTCAATCATTCTTCTCCATTTGCTGCAGGTGGCAGTGGTGGTGGTGGTGGTGGTGTTCGTAGTGGTGGTAGTGGTGGTGGTAGCATGTACTTTTCATTAGAGTCTGAGTTCACGTATGTTACAAAGATAGTCGAGATCACGGTGCTCCACTAAGCTATTCAAAATGTATGAAATAGATGAGAAAAGGTGACACATAGGTCATATGGACAGTAGTAGCTATCAAGGATTGAATCCGATTTTGAGAGACTGAGCACATAGGACGACACAACATCTGATGGTGCTATTGAGGGTATGTATGTTAGATGAATATTAAATGGTTGTGGTGGGTTGACTTAAATGAATAAATAAATTTATTTATATTTTCAACCTCTTTATGTGATGTTCTTATTTTTATCATTTTCTTTTGAAATTGGCTCATTTCAAATATTAACTAAGTCACAAAATTAAAAAAAATAAATCAAACATGTCATTTCCCACCGTACCTCAGCGGTACGGTACGGTACGATACGTACCGTGCCACAAAAAATGTGATACGGTCGATCCGAGCAGTACGGCGAACCTTGCTTCATCACCTCTATTTATTTTTAACTAATTACTTTAGAAAAAATTGGACAGCACCTCCCATGTTTTTCTTATATTTTCATTATCTGTACCTATTCCTGTACGTGTATAGCAACAAAACTTTGAAAAAAAATAAACACCACATTGAAGGCATTCAACATTCATCATTTACGTGTGCATGCACGTAGGAACATAATCATGTATTATTTACTAACAACACAACTTGTTTCTTTATGTAACAACATAACTTTGCAAAAAAAAAAAGACATAACATAGATCCGACCATGATCACTTTTAAAATGTACAAATTTTGCTGAAGAATAATAAAAACATAACAGGGCTGCTCAATGCAGCCTTCAAATTTATACATGGAACTATTCTATAGCCGCTTCATTTGCCATGCACCCCACTGTCTGCATGAAAATGAATGTAATGTTAGTTCATGGCAGGCAATATAATTTATGAAAATGTTGAACATAAATGTATGAAATATGAGCGTACCTTTAATGTTCTCAGCCTGTAGTAATGTTCGTTGCCAATTTGACCATTCAAACCATTTAATTGGATAAGGATGCCCACTGTCATTGCCTTTGAAGGTATATATGTGATAATCAATGTTCAATAATTTTCATTATTAATTTCTTGGCTCAGATCGACTACAGAAAATATATCTCCTTTTCAATTGGGTTGCCAAATTGACCATCCCAACATTGAATTGGATAAGGATGTCCACTCATCATTGCCATTGTAAGTTATATGTCATATCACATATATAATAAGTTATAGTAATAATTTTTTGGCTCAGATCGACTACACAAAAATGTATCCGCATTTTCAATGGGGTTGCCAAATTGACCATCCCAACATTGAATTGGATAAAGCTGTCCACTCATCATTGCCATTGTAAGTATAAATGTCATATCACATGTTTAATAGTTTATAGTAATAATTTTTTGGCTCAGATCGACTACACAAAAATATATCCGCATTTTCAATGGGGTTACCAAATTGACCATCCCACCATTGAATTGGACAAGGATCTGCTGTAACGGCTCTGGATATCTATACCCAATAAGGGTCCATATCTAGATCCGTCTCCCGCGAACGGACCGAAGTCTCGCAAGGGATAGCTCGTACACGGTCCAGGAAGAATATAAAAGACAAACCACAATAGTAAGAGACACAAGAAAGGATATGTGCTCATACCTGCATATACAATTTACATCTGTCCCATTACATTATTACATGTCAAATTAAAAAGAGTACAACTACCTGGGGCATACCCCGAGGGAGCACAACTCGCACAACTCTACTAACACTACTGCTGGTGGTACAAGTCTGTCACAACACCTCCTCAAGCGACACCATCGGTAAACCCTGAAAAAGACTGTAAGGGAGTGAGCCTCAACAAGTCACTGGCTCAGTAGAGAACCACCCAAAACCACATACAACACAGAAGAACCTCAACCCCAACGGGTCTCACTGGCAACACCAGAAGCCAAACCATTTCATGCTCACCATAAAGCATAAATAACAATACTAAACATAATTAATTCAGTTGCTGCAAATCTCGGAAAGACGAAGAGACAACAGCACCATTAATCCACTCAATAACTAAAAAGCCTAGGCTACAAGTCTCACAGGCACACCACGACAACAACAGGTCGCCTAAGCTGTAAGCCACACAGGCAAAGCATTGCCTAAGCTACTAGCTTTATTGGCAAGCCTCTAAACACATATGGGTAACAGGATTGCTAACCAAGAGCTAATCATTTATACCCTTAAACCACGATGTATCGAATATCATATCTAAATAACAGGACTGGCTACCACGGTGCCAAACCATCACACACTAAACCATAATCGGAGGCTTACCCATAAAGGGATAAAACACAACAAATGGAAGGTCTTACCACACGACCCCCACAGAGCACAGCTCCACCTCAACACCTAAAAAGACTGGTACACAAGGTACTACGAGAAACCAACACCACAAAGGGTACAGGTACCACCACCACGAGGTACCACCACTGAACACAAACACAATTGTGTCACCACTAGGGCACACCACAACTAGTCAAACTACAACTAGTAAGTCACCTCTCATCAACCCAACAACAACTGTGTCAATACCATGGCACACAACAACCGGAGAAACTACAATTAACACACGTTATAGCCAATAGCAAAGCACGAGCCGGAAAGCACGACGCCACCACACGGGACATACTACTGGTTCATGACACCAGTATCCAACCCGGACAACACAACACAAGAACAACCTCTCAGTCTCGCAGTCACGGACGAAAGGTCCAACTGCAGCTCCACAACACAAGTAAAGCCAAAGAACTGTGGAGACCAACCAAACCACCACAACCTACAGGTCACACACCCATGACTTATACGGAACATCCTTCTGCTTTGACTTGTCCCCTCTCTGGGCTTGAACCTATCATGCTTACAAATACAGCATGATGTCTTATATGCATCCTCTTTGTAGTACAGCATACAGTGATTCGGACATGCATCAATTTTCATAAAACCAAGCCCCAAATCATTCACCATCTTCTTCGCACGGTAAAAGTCAGCAGGTAACCTCTCTGATTGAGGAAGCATGCTCTTGACCAGTAAGAGAAGCCGGTCAAAACAACTCTCGCTCATATGAAATTCAGATTTCAAATTCAATAGCTGCGACACTGCAGACAACCGTGTATGCTTCTCACAACCATCCCATAATGGCTCATCAGCATCTCGAAGTAACTGATAAAATCTCTGAGCTGTATCATTCGGCACTTCTTCATTTGTTTGATCTTCATGAATATTGAACTCCGGACCAGCAGCATCGACAACCATGTCTACGTACGTACTTGTGGGGGCAAAGTAATTAGCTGGTGCAGACGACTGAATATTCAAATCACCATGACACGACCATAACTCATAATGGCCAACAAATCCTCTCGTATACAGATGATGCTGCACATCCCATGTCGATATCCACTTTCTGTTCTTACAAGCCGAACACGGACATCGGATGTTACCCATCGGATCAACTGCTACTGATGTATTACTCAATGCAAACTCAATAAAACTGTCAACTCCGTCTTTAAACTCCTCGGTCACAACTCCATTCACTATTCCACGGTACATCCATGGCCGATTCTTCGACATTTTTCCTACATATTAAATGTCAGTCCCGAGTTAAAATCCAACACACCCTCACATCATTCAAGTACCATACATACGTTATATGGAGAGTCCCAAAGCTAATGGGTGAAATAAAGCGTTGACGTAAAAATAAATGAAGAGTAACATACATGAATATCAAATAAATTGAGCACTATATAAATACTTAATGGTATTGAACATTAAAAACAACACAAACCGTGATGTCTTCATATTAGGCCACCACCACTTGATCGGCTCTTTATTCACCAGCTTCTCAGTAGATTTCCTAGGGAGTGAACTAAC